>QKWP01001887.1:51451-61717 GCA_003550325.1 Gigaspora rosea
TAAAAAAAAAAAAAAAAAAAAAAACAAAGTTCAAAATTTTTTAAACCTATTTAATCTATAAGCTACTGTTATAGAATAAGTTGTAATTAATTTTGGTAGAAATTAGTTAAGAAATTAGAACTTAATAAGGAAATTTTGTAATAACTGTATTTAGTAATAGTGATATGCAAAATGATGTGCAATGACACTCAATGACGCTTAGTGACGCTTAACAACGCTTAGCGACGCTTAACGACGCTTAGCAACGCTTAATGACGCTTAGCAACGCTTAATGACGCTTAGCGACGATTAACGATGCTTAACGACACTTAGCTCAATAGATATATAAACCCACTTTATTTCCCTTAGTTTTAGATAGATCCAGACATTGTATTTTATCTTTACCTTTATATTTATTATCCTCCTCTCTTATTATTAATAAACTCTTGGGATTTCTAAGAAACAGACACCTTGGAATAGCCTCTTGTTAAATTAATAAACTGTTTATCATCTTCTGTTGTTTTATACCGAACTGCCATAGAGAAGTGTGTAGTTTCTTACAGATATAAAAGAAACTATACTTTCCTCTTGCACACCACTTCACGCCCAAAGTAAGAGATCTCAGGAGCCGTGTGATTGTTACTTTATCGAAATTAAGAAGAAGGCTTCCGGTACTGTAACACTACTATAAATTATAAATATATATACTACAAGTTGTATAAAAAAACTTAATAAAAATAAAAAAACAAAATCTTCTCTAAAAAAAAAAAAAAAACTGTTGCTTAATTTTTATTTAATTTTTATATTTTTCGAATTTTTGCTTTTTTTTGATTTTTATATTTATAGCCCAGATTTTTTATTACCATATTTCAAATATAATATTTTTAAAATACCCCATTAGCATTCTTTTAAATATACCTTTTTTGCTATTTAGCTATTTTCAAATATAACCTTTTTCTCCAATACCTACTTTTCAAATATAACCTTTTTTAAAAAACGGGCCTCCAATAGCTATTTTTCAAATATGACCTCACATAGATTGTTCGGGTCCTATCCTAACTCTAACTCTGATCCTAATGCTAAACAGTCTCTGATACAATTTTTAACTAAAATTTCAAAAAATCACGTGGATACATAGCTTTAGCCATCCCCTTTTTGGAATCTGGCATTTCTCCAAGGATAAATAGATTTTGTACTAAATAAACCTTTCATATGCATATAATAAAAGTTGTAGAAAAAATAATTATGAATATAAAGGCGCTGACATTTATTGCCTAATATCTATTTACTATAGGGGCTTACCCCAGTAAGATCTATAAATAGAATTTTAGCCAATCAAATTTAACTAAGGTAAAATTTTTCTTGACCTCCACCTCCTAAAAAATTACCTAATAAATGTCAGCACCCTAATAGTAGTTAAACCATTAAAATTAGCTAAGCGGATTGTAAGATATGGGCATTTTTGTCTTTACAACTATTTGTTTATTTCTTTGTTTATATCATATAGTTGTGAGACAAATACACTAGCATAGTGAATATTTGTTTTAATTGGTTAAAAAATGTAAACTAGTAAATAAATATGCAATGTAGATCATTATATAATTAAAATATAAATTATAACAGATAATTGTCCGGAGTGTAATTCTTACTATACATGTGAATTCCATTTGTTCGTTTCCAGCTTTATGATTAGCTGTAAATCATGATCGATAATATCACATGAGCCTGTTCGCAATGCTAATTAGTTAATTTCCTAATGATTAATCAAGCTCTGGACACACAATGCTACGTATTGCCTAGTATTTAATAGTTTAATTAATAAAGATATTAATATTTGTCCTACAATTAAAGAATTATATCGACAAATAAATTGTATGAAAAAAATTTTGATTAAGGGTAGAGTATTATATGTCACGTTATACATATATAATTTTGTGCAGATCACGGAACTTAGCCCTTATAAAAGATTACACAAACTCGTGATTTTTAAAAATTTTTCGCAATGGTTTAAAACCGTCAAAAAACACTGTTTTTTTATCGTTCAAAGGCTCATACACTCAACAGTAAGTCGTTTTCTATTAGCAAGTTGGGTTAAAAAAGGATTTATTTAGAAGTAAGGCGAAGTTAACTTTGTGCATCTGGCTTCAAAAGTGCGCATACCAAGCAAACTTTATTAAAAAATAATTTTTTTATAAAAAATTTAATAGATAATGATTTCAATCACTTGTTTACAATTAATTATATTGCGAAAAACTATCATGTTTAGAAATTTTTAGAAGTTAGCTAGAGACTTTTTGTAAAAAAAGCGTTTATTAATAATCTATTTATAGATTAAATGACATGGGTGACGGTCTATTTAGATAGTTATAAGAATTTAATTGTAATTAATTGTAATGCGTATAATAAGTGCAAAAAGCATTTTTTTATAAGAAATTATTATTATATTAGTAAAAATTGGTTAAAGTAAATTAAGATTGTTACAAGTCAAAAGATATTTAATTTTCATTCGTAGTAAATGTTAATAATTTGATTGGCTGATACTATTTTTAGTTTTGTTGTACTAATGATCTACATCTTGCAGCTATGCTATTATTTCACTATAATGTAGATCACATGAGATACCCTATCCTTAATAACGATATAATGTAATCAGAAATGTAAACTTTATTTAAATATAAGGGTAGTAACAAATATTACGTAATATTCTGAGAAAGGAGGGGTCACTAATTGTCTTATATTAGATATATAAATTTATAATTGCCAATCAAATTTATCTTATATAGAGGAAGGGGGTAGAGGGTATAGTAAAAAAATATTATGTAATATTTGTCACTACCCTAACCATCTAATCTTCATACGTTACTCTAACTAATGTTTGATTTAATTAGTTTGACCACACTCACCCGGGTAAGAGTTTAATAAACAGACAGGTAACCCGGAATCTCTATTTTAGCATACTTTTATTTGTTATAATACCATTATTATTTGATGGCGATTTTGATTTATAATATTCATTGACAGAAAAAACAAAGATTGGTAAAAGACACAAGTGGAAAACTTAAATGCATATTTTGAGGGTACTAGTGGTCAAAACATAAATATAAGAATGAATTATTGCTAATAAATAATAGTAATTTAAAATTATATTATGTTTATATATTTTCTAGTATCAACGCAAGCTTGAACAACAAAAACTTTCAAATGATTTTCAAAGACATAAACAGAATTTCAGAAAATACAAAGGCTTATAGCAGAAAAACAACGAAGATATGTTGATAAAGCAAAAGCTCATTAATTGCAGAATGGGAAGATGAAATAAAGGAGATCGAACAAGAATTGAATAAAATTTTCCCGAGATTTAGGTGCACTAAAATCAGAACAACAATCGATATTAGATCTGTTAATTTTTGATTATACTTAAACCTATAGATTAACTATAGATTAAAAGATTACATAAATTAATAATTTTACTACATACTTATAGATAACATTGAAAGAATATGACCAACAATTCTGTAAATATTCGAAATTCAGTAGATGAGTTGAGCAGTGCTAGTCGACTTCAAAAGAAAGCGTGCAATCATATGCACTATCTTATGCTTATTTTGCAGTAGTGGGCAATATTGTAATTTTAGCTGCTTTGGCATAACAATTAACTGCTAATGATTGAGCCCGTCTGAAAGAAAAACTGTTAACAGAATCACCCGAGTGGATAAGCTGATATTTTTTGCATGTTACAATTATAAAATCAGAATATTGTTATATATCTGAATTTTAATAGTAGCCCAAATGTTTACCCATTCTAGATTTAGTTTTTATATAAAACTTTTTAAAGCATATTTAATTATACTTATATATCAAATTTTTATTTCATTTATCACACTTCTAGTATACCTTCTATCCCATTGTACAAATAGAGTAATCACTGACTACAGTCTAACTGAAGAATATGCAGTACTAGACAGGATTAACCAGAGAGAAACCTTCTCACCCCTCCTTTGGAAAATCTATTATGACCCCCTTATTACCAAAATCCACTATCAATTCCAAGGCTATGAAAATACAATACATACCATCCTACCAAAAGATATTCGGACCACTATCATGGCCTATATGAATAATACACTAATGATACCCTAATCTGAAGACTTGGTTCACAAATAATAATATGCATACACAAGTCCAAAAGCTGATGATAGCTAAAGCTATGACAAACCTGAAAAAACTACAAATTACCAAAGTTACTAAGAAACAAGCTATTTATATAATAAATCGAGTCATCCTCCTATGCCTCTAATATTTTATTATACTTAAACCCAATACAGCTAACTTTACTCACAAAAATATGTATGAAGCAAGTAAAACACAAGGGTAAACTGGCCAGAGGGATACCTAACTCTTTCCTATTCTGTCTGGAGATCTACACTCTGACCAATATTACTCAAACTCAACAATCGACCTTAACGACAGTACTACTTAAGGGATTAAACCACCCAAATTTCCTATAATCATTTCTAAAACTACAATTACAACAGTTACAAGATGCTGCTAACACAGATACCTTTATTTTACTAAATGAGCTAGCATTCCTTAGCTCACAATTAAATACACACACATGTCAATCCATTTTAGTACTATACATCTTATATCTGCAATTCGCCAGACTCTTATTAGAGTGGCCAATCTTATGGAAACTAGAAGGTACACCCTGGTATACCAATTAACACCTTCATCCTTGACCACCCTAAATGTGCATACATTAAAAAAAAGCTCAACTCCCAATATCCACTGTGTCGAACAATTTCTTGACTACAAATGTATGAAACTTCTGACCTGGCCTTAACTACACCACAACATTAAAAAAATCTCCAGAGGGAGAAGCCCAAAATGGTTCCAATAGATACAAGACATAATTACCTCACATACTAATCCATCCTCAGAATTCATCTACTCTAATCCTTTTACCCTTTCGAAATGGACTTCAACTTATAAAAGTTGGATTATAAACACAAAAGGAGCAATAGGAAAAATCTTTAATCTACTATTCAAACTACTCTAAGCAAAACACTAGATTAGACACAATGCTAGTTCAGACCCTAACTCTACCAAACCCATACCATGTTCTGGATGTGACCTGAAAAATACAGCAACTACAAAATACTGCAGCCCAAAATTGTTAAAATCCAATCACAGGATCCTGTGATCGAAATAGATTTGTATTACTATAAACGTTCTGTAATTTATTAGAGAAAATAAATTTGTCGCACCCGCGACATGTTGCACCCCTGGTTCGGCCAATCAAATCGCACAATTTTATAGGCAAAAAAAATTTTTTTTAAAAATTAAAAATTTTACATAATAAAGTATAAACTTTATATAAAATAGCATGCTATATAACGTAAAATTTTATTCTGAACAACTTTTTCTAAGTCATAAAGATAAATTGTCTTAGTAAAAAAACGATTTATAAGAAAATTCAAAAATTTCCAAAGTTAGCACATATAAAACTTTTTTTTTTACTAAAACAATCTACCTTTTTAACTTAGAAATAGTTGTTTAGCATAAAATTTTACATATAATTCTTAAACGTAAAGATAGATTTATATTAGTAAAAAAAAAGTTTTATATGTGCTAATGTTCGAAATTTTTGATTTTTCTTATAAAACGTTTTTTTTTACTAAGATAATCTATCTTTATGACTTAGAAAAAGTTGTTCAGAATAAAATTTTACATTATATGTTTTGATATCGCTTATTTATTTTTACATTTTACTAGTAAAATTTTAAATTTTTAAAACTTAAAATTTTTTGCCTACAAAATCGTGCGATTTGATTGGCCGAATCGGGGGTGCGACATATCACTGGTGCGACAAATTTCTATTCCAATTTACAGTATTAAATAATTATAACCCATTTTAGTAACACAAATTTATTTCGATCTTAGGGTCCTGTGATTGGATTTTAATGATTTTGGGCTTGTTAGAATCCTCTCATTGAGAGGATCATTTTGGTAGTAAAATCATCGAAATCGGCCCAGTAGATCAGAAGTTATTAACAATTAAATATTAAATTTTAATTGTTAATAACTTCTGATCTACTGGGCCGATTTCGAGATTTTACTACCAAAATGATTCTCTCGATGAGAGAATCTAACAAGCCCAAATCGTTAAAATCCAATCACAGGATCCTAAGATCAAAATAAATTTGTGTTACTATAAATGGGTTATAATTATTTAATAAATTATAGAACTTTTATAGTAACACATATCTATTCTGATCACAGGATCCTGTGATTGGATTTTAACAATTTTGGGCTCACTAGAATCCTCTCGTTAAGAGGATCATTTTGGTAGTTGAATTATCAAATTTGGTTCAGTAGATCAAAAGTTATTTACTATTAAATATTATATTTAACTTTTTAATAATCGTAAAATCTGATTGGCTAATTAGGGTATCAGGTATGGGTAGGTGGGGGTAGGCTCATAGTAAACAAAAATCAAAAGCTGATTTCTGGAAGCTCCCTAAGAACTGTACACAAATCGAACCCCTTCCAAAAGCTTAAACCACTTTCAAGACCCCTATCTGCCTTCAATAATCCACCAATTGTATTTTGGAAAAGTCTAACCTCTAATAACTTTAAGAAAAAAAACCTAGTACTATACTTTACTACAAAAAAAAGAAACAATTAACAGAGTAAGGAAGACAATAGCTATAGGACGAATCAAAACAAATGGAATCTTATTTGGATGTTACAACCTTAACTAGCTATCCAAAATAAATGCAATCCTTACTCTTTTGTCATTTATTATAACGACTACTGGATAAGTTTTCTTAGAAATCATTACCGATATTATACAACTCATAACCATCATTGCTAAATGAACAAGCCATCCCACTACCATCTTCATACCAACCAAACCATAGATAAGCAAGAATATCTAGAGTTCCGAAGTTCAGTTCAGTTCAATAGAGGTTCAGGTTCAGGTTCAATGAACCTGAACAGGTTCAATGAACCTGAACCTGAACCTGAACCTGCTCTAAAAGTTCAATACTGAACTGAACCTGAACTTAAAATTATTGAACATGAACCTGAACCTGAACTTAAAAAAGTTCAGTTCAGGTTCAGTTCAAGGTTCATGAACATGTTCAGGTTCATAATATACACATGTTTACCTAAATCACAAAGTTAGAATCAATTAGTAAAATTTAGAGAATCATAGAAATTTATAATTTTAATAAAATTATACAAATTTTTATGATTCTTTAAATTTTACTAATTGATCTTAATTTCTTGCACTAAGTAAACTTGTTAAGCACTATAAAATACATCAAATCGGCATATTTTATTTTACTTTTCTTAAAATTTGAAGAAAAAAATGTATAATTTTGAAAATTTTAATCAAAAATTCAAAATTAAGCATCTTTGATGCAAATTTTAAGGAAAATAAAATAAAATATACCAATATGATGTATTTTTTGGAGCTAAACAAGTTTACTTAAATCAAGAAGTTATGATCAATTAGTAATATTTAGAGAATCATAGAAATTTGTATAATTTTATTAATAAAATTATACAAATTTCTATGATCCTCTAAATTTTACTAATCGATAATAACTTCTTGATCTAAGTAAACTTGTTTATCACCAAAAAATATATCATATCAGTATAATTTATTTTATTTTCCTTAAAATTTGCGTCAAAGATGCTTAATTTTGAATTTTTGATAAAAATTTCCAAAATTAAGCATCTTTTCTTCAAATTTTAAGAAAAGTAAAATAAAATATGCCGATTTGATGTATTTTTTGGTGCTTAACAAGTTTACTTAGTGCAAAAAGTTATGATCAATTAGTAAAATTTAGAGAATTATAGAAATTTGTATAATTTTATTAATAAAATTATACAAATTTCTATGATTCTCTAAATTTTACTAATTGATCATAACTTCTTGATCTAAGTAAACTTGTTTAGCACCAAAAAATACATCATATCAGTATATTTTATTTTATTTTCCTTAAAATTTGCGTCAAAGATGCTTAATTTTGAATTTTTGATAAAAATTTCCAAAATTAAGCATCTTTTCTTCAAATTTTAAGAAAAGTAAAATAAAATATGCCGATTTGATGTATTTTTTGGTGCTTAACAAGTTTACTTAGTGCAAAAAGTTATGATCAATTAGTAAAATTTAGAGAATCATAGAAATTTGTATAATTTTATTAATAAAATTATACAAATTTCTATGATTCTCTAAATTTTACTAATTGATCATAACTTCTTGATCTAAGTAAACTTGTTTAGCACCAAAAAATACATCATATCGGTATATTTTATTTTATTTTCCTTAAAATTTGCGTCAAAGATGCTTAATTTTGAATTTTTGATAAAAATTTCCAAAATTAAGCATCTTTTCTTCAAATTTTAAGAAAAGTAAAATAAAATATGCCGATTTGATGTATTTTTTGGTGCTTAACAAGTTTACTTAGTGCAAAAAGTTATGATCAATTAGTAAAATTTAGAGAATCATAGAAATTTGTATAATTTTATTAATAAAATTATACAAATTTCTATGATTCTCTAAATTTTACTAACTGATTTATACTTCTCACTTTAAGTAAACTTGTTCAGTATTAAAAAATACATATATTTTTATTCAGACTCAAACTAATTTGCAAAATTTGGACTAGCCTGACCAAACTTATAATTGAGTTTGAGTTTAGTATAAAGTTTTAATAATAAAATTTAGAGTTTGAGTCTGGTCTGAACCAGACTAAACCCGGACCCAAACCTAGAATCTCTAGTTCATATGAACACCAGACTGAACCCGAACATGTTTATGAACTTATGAACTGAACCTGAACCAGCTCTAAAAGTTCAATACTGAAACTGAACCTGAACATGTTTTAAAAAATGTTCAGGTTCAGGTTCAATACTGAACCTGAACCTGAACCTGAACTTGACCTAAGTTCAGTTCAGTTCAGGTTCATAGGAACACTAAGAATATCCTTGAATACAATGAGTTTTATTTGCAATATGAGAAGAAAGACATATTAACGCAAAGCTGAAACAAAAACTAACAATAACTAACTCTACTAACATATTTCCTTCCTCAACAATTCACTTACAACCAATACATCCCACTACTACTAGGCACCCCTGTATATACTTTATGAAAACCCTACTAAAACAACAACATAAAATTACAAACTACCTACATTGGCATAACTAACAACATATCACTCTCTGGTTCAACAATTTAGGCAATATTAACTGGAACTGTATACTGAAATATATCTCCTATGAAGATAAACCTCTTGTATTGAATGCCTGTCCAACCTAAAAAACTTCAAGATAAAACTGCTAGCAGAAGAGCTATTGCTATTACACTTAAGAAACCCAACAAAAAACCTGAACTACCTATGTCTCTATTGTCATACTGTCCTAGAAGATATCACCCACTTTCTAACCTATATTGCCAACCACCAAAACTTCTTAAGAAAAATAATGCAAATACTCATACGAATATCAAAAGACCTCCAAATTCAACTAACACAACTAGAAACCTTAGTGCAAGCCTTCAAGAACTTATTCATCACGAAAAAGGTCCTTCTTGAAGTTATAACCAACTACATATTAGTTTCCTTTGTGGTAGAAAAACAGAAAATAAAATTCGCTCTATTAGTACTAAAGTTGCAGGTGAAACTAATTAATTTCACCAGTTGAAACTAGTGAAACTGGTGAAACTTAAAAAGTGATTTGGTGAAACTGGTGAAACTAGGTGAAACTAGGTAATATGGTGAAACTGGTGATACTGGTGAAACTGGCGATACTGGTGAAACTAGTGAAACTGGTGATAATGGTGATACTGGTGATACTGGTAAAATTGGTGAAACTGGTGAAATTGGTGATACTGGTGATACTGGTGATATCTGGTTATACTGGTAATGTTCAAAAAATTAACTTTGGTTTAAATAATTTTTTAATTAAAATGTATTATTTTGAAATTTATTAGTAATAAGGAAAGTGCAGTAAATTACATGATTAGGGTTTACATAGTGTTACAAGCGACTATAGCCTTCTATATAGTACTTGCAACACAGCACACAGCGACAGGGATCTTGTAAGGGTCAGAGAAAATATGAAGCGGTGTGGAAGTGGAATATTACTTCACTAGAGCGGTTCAGTGTATATTTATTAATTAACAAGAGTATTATTTATTTAGCAAAGATATATTTTATTAATTTAGATAATAATATTCAAGTGATACAATTATTTAAGTATTGGAGGGAGGAG
>QKWP01001887.1:77587-102084 GCA_003550325.1 Gigaspora rosea
ATAAATTATATAAAAAATAATTTAAGTGAAGGTTTAATAACTTATATAAAAATAATTTAAGTGAAAGTTTAATAAACTATATAAAAATAATTTAAGCGAAGGTTTAAAAAGTTATATAAAAGTATAATTTGAACAAAGGTTTAATAAGTAATTTGAGCAAAGGTTTAATAAACAAAGGTTTAGTAAGTTATATAGAAAAATTACTTAAGTGAAGATTTAACCAATCAAATTACTAGTTTTATTTGGCCGTTTCGGCCAAAAATGAAATTTATATTTTTGGCCTTTTGGCCTCGGCCAATGGCCGCGGCCATTGGCCGGCCAAATAACCAAGTGACATCACTGATTATATATCAATTAATATTTGTTTAAAAATTTTTTTGATGACTATTTTATGGTTCAAAAAATTTTATTATGTAAAACTACAAGTTGTTAAGGATTATTTTAAAAAATTTTTTATATTGTATAACCCAGCGATCTGCAAGCCAATCAAATTGAATATTTTCAGCAAATTTTATTGGCCGGAGCGTAGCGATGGACATTTAGTGTTTACACATGGTGATATAAAAGTTACGTTTTTGATGTGGTTTGATCTAAAAAAAATTACTTTTTTGATTTTTTTTATATCAATTACATAAAATTAGATCAGATCCACAATTTGGAAATTTTTTGTCTGTCCGCACGCATGTCACGTAAAAAAAAAAATCTCTGATAAAAAAAAATCAACAAACAGACCTGCCAATTAAATAATTTTTTAATAAATTTACATATTCTATTAGTTGGACGCCTAAATTTTACAAAAATATTCGAACATAAATTTGTTTTTGAAACTTTGTAGATATTTTATAAAAATTTTCAAGCAATTCCTTGTCTTTTTAATGAGTTGAATCGGTTTGAAACCGATAATTTTAATAAATATATTACAACAGGGTGAAACCTGAGTTGTGAAATAGTGAAACCTGCTATGATCATCACGTGAGGGTGAAATCCGCTTTTCTATAATAAAAAATATAATAAAACGCAGATTTCACCCTAACCCGATCTACAAAGCGGATTTCACTATTTCGCAACACAGGTTTCACCCTGTTCTAATATATTTATCATTATTAATATTACTGTTATTAGTATAAGCTATAGTAAAATTATTAGCTAGACACTTATAAACAAATTAGATTTAAATAATGTATACTATATACTGTATTATTAAATATTATATATTATATTAAAATAATTAATTAGTTTTATTTAAAATTTTGAATTTTAAAATATCTTTGCTCCGGCCTCACAATGCTACGCATTAGCCTAGTATATAGATATATATTAATTACTAACCATGTGAATATATATCAATTATAAACACTCCTGTCAATTTTTATCGATAGTAAGATAAATAACAAATATATTGATAGAGATAATAAAAAATATATATCAGATATATAATTTATTAAAAAAAATTTAATTTTAAAAAATTTTTAATTTATTAATAAAAAAACTTTATATATTTTTATATTACATACGTAATTACTATATAACTATATAATTCTATAATTACTACAGTATATATGGGCTGCTGTCAATAGGAATTAGGCAGACATTTGAAAAAAAATCAATATCTTAACTTTCACAGCTCATATCTCGATAAATTTTAAAACTAACATGATGATTTAATATTCAAAAGAAAGCTTACGATTTAAGCTTTCTTTTGAATGTTAAATCATCAAAATAGCTTTAAAATTCTAATTTTCACCCGGGGTTGAAGTCACCCCGATATATAATTTTTATTATACTATATAATATAACTGATAAATTCATATAATATCATTAAAATTCATCTAACCATTAACTAACCAATCTATAGCATCTTTAGTTTGTTATAGTAGTTTGTAATATAAATAATATAATGAAAATTATATATCGCGGGTGAAAATAGAATTTCCCTTTGAAATTATTAAATTTTTAAGTTTCAAAATGGGGCACTTCCATCTTTAAGTGTCCCGTACTATAGTGATCAGAAAATTGATTTTATATGGACTAAATATTCACCAAAACTTAGTTTTTTTTTATTTAACTTAGTTGTAAATTTTATAGGCACGTACTGTACATGTATCAAGAGAAATAACCTACAACTGATAAGAATAATTTAAAAATCTCATTCATTTACCGTTCATTTAGAGGAAAGAAAAAGCAAATCAGATGGGAATTACGTTTCAAATGATTCTTCCCTGTTTCCAAATAATCGACTATAATCATACTCTTATCTATTATTTTTTGTACGCCATGCTTAGTTGTCAAATGATTACAGACTTCTTTGTAATTTAATAATACATTCCAATTTGCTTCAGCACATAATTTACATTTAAAAATACGTCTGCTGGACAACTTTAATTTTTGAACTCCAGGCACACTTGTTATTGGGGGTTGTCGTTTAGGCTTGCTTGCAATATTTTCTGCTTCCAATGCAAGTTGTGGAATGAGGTTTGCTAAAGATGTATCATCTGGTTGATTCCAGTAATTGAAAGGTGGCTTCCTAAATGATGGGCAATAAAATAGATACTGAACTAGAGGATCTGACGTTGTATAATTTATTGGGATCAGAGAAAAAACCTAATAAAGTAGTTATATAAATAAATAACTGGTTCGGATCAATTTACAAATGAAACAAATTTGACACTAATTTTATCCTTACTTTTAAGAAAATGGAATATTGTTGCGCTCTTAAGGCAGCGTAATTACGCTTATCGTTATATTCATTAAATATTATGTCTCGGAATTTATCCCAATGATGTTCAGTAAAAAGTTGCGTCGCAGTAGAATTAAAATACTTCTTAAATGTAGGACATCGGCGAAGTTCTACTTCCACTTGATGATCGCTACGTCCGGCATCATTTGGTACCATCGATGATAACTGACAAATCACAGATTTTAGTTTGGCCTTTTTGTTCCAATTTGGATGTTCGGGTAGTTCAATTTCGCATAATTTTGCGGTCTTAATGTGATGTTCTAGTTCTGTTTTTTTTTTCGCAATCCAGTTAAAGACTTCTTCTTCTTTAACATTAGCAAATTCTCGATCTGCAGCTTCGACGACTGATTTCCAATAAATACGCGGTCGATTAGCTTGCTCTATGAATGGCACTCCTGCAAGACAAGAATCATCACGAATAGTCTTTTCTTTCTTGATCTGCGTTAAACTACATAGTTATATGTTTAAATATTATATGCCGTAGGAATTAAAGCAAAGAAAAAGCTTTCTTAAAAATTCTTACGTTATTGATCTCTCTATAAGGCAACGTTTACAACAGCGGACCTTAAAAATCCAATAAATTTTCACCGGAGCTTCGGTGGGCAATTTTCCACGTGGTTCAGTTTTTCCAGCTCCACAAAACTGACAGCCTAACTCAATCAAATAAAGAAAAATATAACATTGTTCTGAAATTCCATGTGGTGGTGCTTTTAAACTTGGTATGAAAGCTATTCTAGAAGCACTCCAGATCCGTTCCGTTCCAAAATTGGAGGGCGCAAGTAACCACCAACGAAATTTCTTGCACACAATAGTAAGCGTCACAAGGTCAATAGGAGGGACAAACTTGCAAATGTCAATGAAAACTTCACAAGGAACATTAATAAATATACATCTCCTTTTAGGAGGTCTTGAAGTTGGTTTATCAACAGCTTTACCCATTTGAGTTACCAAGGCTTAAAAACTGTGTTTTAAGGTTTTCCATATAGTTCGTCTTCTGTCCGAACTTTTAACAATGGAAATTTTTAATCTTGCTAATTTTGCAATTAACAGTTGGCAAACGAAAATGGTCTCGGGTGGTTTATATTCAACATTCACGTGTTTTAAAGGATATTTACTTTCGTTGATTGGCTAATAAATTGCCCTGGTAACTTACTGTTAAGGACATGGAAATATTATTTCGATTTAACGTTAAAAAAATTTTTCGATTGTTTGGAAAAAAATTTCGATTTATTCGACCATTTAGACTTCGAAAGAAACTAGGATTGCCAGCTTTTAAGATTTAAAGTCTTCTAAATAGCAAATTGAGTCCGGTCCAGACTCATGAAGCCGTCTCGGTCCCGAGTCAGACTTGGGGCCCGATATTACTGCGGTATACATATGCTAATTATAGTAACTGATCCCCGTACAAATTTGGCTTTTTAAGTTTTTGCACTTTTTCAAACTTTGAATGATGGTATTTACTATACGCTTTGCGATTGTTATAGTAATTTTAATTTGTCTGCAGACATGTGTACTATGGGGACAAGAGCATGGAGAGGTGCATAAAATTTAACGTTTTTTCCTTACAAACTTTTTGTTTCAAAAAGGCAACAAGTATAACCAATTCGATCTTATATCAAGTCTAATGAACTTAGATATGGTGTTTACCATAAGCTTCCTCATCACTCAAAATATTCAAAACGCGGCGAAATTGTTGTTACATTATCCCGTGCTGTCGCAGAGTACTCTAATTCTGGAGATGTGTTATCAATAAATGATTTCGAAAATGCAGATAAAGCAAACAATGATCCATACTATCTAATAAAATTAGTCGATGAAAAAAATCCAGAAAACATAATGGAATCTTTTACAAAGATGGTTAGTATAATTTTTGTATGTCATAGTATTTTGATATTTTAAATTTTAATTTCTACAAAATTATAGTGTTTACTAAAAGCATCGAAGTTCGAAGATGAGATCATAATTCATTTAAATAGAAACAATGTGTTCCATTTTGATTATTACACTTCTGCTGATCAGTGTAATAGTACATTTGTTTCGACATCAGTGAGTTATTATGTCAGATGAAATAGATGAATTTTTTTTTTTTTTTGAAGATTTATTACTTTGTTGTGACTTATAACAATTTTATTGTATGATGAAATCAAATAGAAAACAGCAGATTTTAAAACTATTGTTCAAATAATAAAGGCCGGGGGCGGAACTAGGTACTTTATTTTTTGCCATTTATTTCACAATGAGATGGTAACTTGGCCAGAATTACGTGATTTTAGCTTCACTATGTGTTACTAAATCTAAATGTAAATATATTTATTTAAAAGGCCAAAACTAAATAGAGCATTGCCCATAAACCCAGATGGGACAGTTGAAAAACCACCGGAAGAAAAAAGTTTTTTACAGAAATATTGGTAAGATACATAAATTTGATTTAAATCCTTATTTATGATGTCAATTTAAGTGTTTTTGTTATATAAATAGGTGGTACTTGCTACCTATTGTTATATTGTTATTTACGGGTGGCCCTGCCGAGGAACCACAGCAGCAACAACAACAACAACAACATCGAGGTGGTGGTCAAGCTGCGCGTCCTGCACGTCAATGATTCGACTTTATAAATTTTCAGATAATTATATCATCTAAATTAATGATATTAAATTTTTGTTTGGCAAATAGAGATTATGAGATTGTATTTAATTATCCAAATATGAAACGGTAATTTGAAATTAATGTCTTCTCTGCATATCATATTTACAAAAAAAACTGTTTACAACTTTTAGGAACTTGCTTATATAATGCATCTTACAACAATTAATATTTATGAAATTGATTTTGAGTCAATCTGTCTGTAATTAGAATTAGATTATAACAATCCAATGAAGTTTAGCGTCGAACCTTCTCCATTTCACAGTTTATCCGTATGGGCGTGCATAATTTAACTAGTTGCCATTGTATAATTACGAGGAACTTTATATCGGAGCCTGATTAACTCAAAGAGGTGTACGGTATATATAACTTAACATATGTAAGTAAAGAGGGATGAGGTTTATATTGGAACACTTAAATAAAACTGGCATACATATATCATTCGAAAAATTCCAAATTCTATATATATCAAGGAAGCTAAATTACTAGATAGCTATATACCATATTTCACATAATAAAACTCATGAGCGTTATTTCGAAATCGGATTATCTGCATTGTGCCCACGTGCATCCCGAAATAACGAGCACGTTAGGATCAATGCAAACTATCCAACAAGAAAATGCATATATAAACGCTAAAATTTTTCCTCCGCAGCAATTGTTTTCGTATTAGACAAAATCAACTTCTTTGGACGTATTCAGATTAGGTTGACTTGCAGTAATTTCAAATTGAAGCTTTATTAAAATTAAAATATGACAATGATATTTCAGTTTGAAAAACTCGAAACTAGCTTAGTTTAGCAATATTTGAAAAAAAAATTCTAACAATATTGAAAAAATTTCTTATAATTTCCCATTAAAATATTTAAAAAATTTCTCATAATTCATAATATTCAACATTGAAAAATTTCTTAAAAGCCTTAGTTTATAATCCATCACTATAATTATCAAAAGGTATGCCTTCAGCTTCAACTTGAAACTCATTTTTACAATTCTCCAATTTTAACCAAATTTCATCGATTTGTCTTTTTTGTTCATTGATTATTGCCTCTATTCTTCGCTGATTTGTCAAGAACATCTCTTCTTTGTACCCAAACTTTGTCTTCAATTTCAAATTCTTCTTTCTGTATCTTTGAATCAAATCTAATTTTCTGTTTCTTTGGTATTATTGTTTTGACAAATTTGAATTAATTCGTTAAAACATAAATCTATGATTTGTTGCACTTGAGATATTGTAAAAGGTGATGCTGTACCAGATGTTTCTGTTCTGGAATGTGGTGATGATGTTTCAGGATATGACACTACTGTCAAAGGTAATACTAGTGTCTTTTTAGATGTGATACTTCTCTTTGCTAAATAAAATAAATAAATTAATCACTAAAATAATGAAAAAATTAATTATATAAGAGCAATAAACATTATTTATATTTAATTTGTCGTTGCTTTTTTGTTTCCGTAATGTTGCTGACATTGTAAGAGGTGATTAGGGATGGGTACGGTTACGGTTATAGCCGTTTGTGACCGGCTATAGCCGTTTGTGACCAGCTATAGCCGTAGCCAAAGGTGATGCTATTGCACCAGACATTCCTACTCTAGGATGTAGTGATGATGTTGTTGATACTGGCAATGAAGGTGTCTCTTCAGAATGCGACAATAAGAGTAATCCTGGATAGTGATAATAACCGACCGAAACCGACCGAAACCGACCGTAACCCATCCCTAGAGGTGATGCTATTGCACCAGACATTCCTACTCTAGGATGTAGTAATGATGTTGTTGATACTGGTAATGAAGGTGTCTCTTCAGAATGCGACAATAAGAGTAATCCTGGATAGGGATAATAACCGACTGAAACCGACTGTAACCAACTGTAACCGACCGAACCCATCCCTAGAGGTGATGCTATTGCACCAGACATTCCTACTCTAGGATGTAGTGATGATGTTGTTGATACTGGTAATGAAGGTGTCTCTTTAGAATGCGACAATAAGAGTAATTCTGGATAGGGTTACGGTTATAGCCGTTTGTGACCGGCTATAGCCGTAGCCGATTCTAGTCGGTCAGAGGTGCTTAGCTGACCGACTAAATTGTAGCCGAGGGTGGGTGGCTCAATCAGGAACCAGAAGCGGCAATTCCCCTGAAATTTGCAATAAAATTGCGCAGGGGTTGCCGAACAGACGAAACTAGACAAGCATTGTTAGAAGAGGTAGGTGGGACGAATTTTGACTGTTATTGTTGTTGCTTGTAAGTGGAGAGTGAGAGAGAGTCTGTGGCGAGTGTATTTATGTGATTTTTAGCCAATGCTTGGTGTAACACCATGTGATCTCCTGCGTAACATCACCTGACCGGCTGGTTTGTGTAGCAAATCTTACGTTTTTGATACTCCTGCACTTACTTTTTTGATACTCCTGTATGTACCCAAAATTACGCTTACTTTTTTGGGGGTTGTTTAAAGCCAGGTGCGTTCACGTGATAGAAAGCCAATCAAATCGTAAAATTTGATTTTTACGGATCAGCTCGACGAGACAAAAACAAAGAAAAAAAGTGAAAAACACCGAAAATACAAAAAACAAGTGTCTAAACCTGTTTAGGAGCATTAATAAAAAATGTCGGGAAGACAAGTTTACTTATAAGTCAAGCCTAACCCTAACCCTTAACTAACCCTTACCCTAATTTTAATTAAATAATCAAAAACATATAAATGCACCTGGCTTTAGCCATCCCCCTTTTTTGATGCAGATCTGCATATATACACGTGACTTGTGTTACACAAAGGCCCAGTGCATTGTTTTTGCAAAAATAATTTTTGGTTACATGCTGCTAATGTCATATAACATTACACAAGTCTAATTTTGCCCGGCATTAAGCTTAATGCTGGTGGGCACTATCATGATAATGCCCCCGGCGGGGTTAGACATAATTCCGGCCCACCCTAACCCTAAATCTAGTGGTACCCTAACCCGGCATTAAGCTTAATGCTGGTGGGCACTATCATGATAATGCCCCCGGCGGGGTTAGACATAATTCCGGCCCACCCTAACCCTAAATCTAGTGGTACCCTAACCCGGCATTAAGCTTATGCTGGTGGGCACTATCATGATAATGCCCCGGCGGGGTTAGACATAATTCCGGCCCACTCTAACCCTAAATCTAGGAACCCTAAAAACTAATTGTTCGAAGCAACATCCAATCACAGTTCATATACTGGTTACACGATATATGCATCTAGTATATGTACTGTGATTGGATGTTGCTTCGAACAATTAGTTTTTGGGTGGGCCGGAATTATGTCTAACCCCGCCGGGGCATTATCATGATAGTGCCCACAGCATTAAGCTTAATGCCGGGTTAGGGTACCACTAGATAGTGTTCCGCAAGATCCGATCCGAGATCCGGATCCGATCCGGATCCGGTGCTTCGGATCGGATCGGATCCATGATTTATAAGATCCGTCGGATCCAGAGGATCCGATCCGAAGATCCGTTTGGATCCGTTTGGATCCGTTCACGCTGATTGGTTGTGTTATGTAGACTCTGATTGGTTAATATAAACCGTCATTAAAACGTAATGATAATAAATCTTATGAATTTGATATGCGAACTTGCTTTACTAACTTTAATTTTATATGGACGTTGATAAATTGTTCAACATCACAAGGTCTGCCAATCAAATTGTCGCATATCGATTATAATGTCAACACAAATCTTAGGACTCCGGATAATTATAAAAAAGGTGGCACTATTAAACCGGACATTCTTTTGGGCCGGCCCAAAAAAATGTCCAGTTTAATAGTGCCACCTTTTTTATAATTATCCGGGTCATTATTACTAAAGTCGCGCAATTTTTAATACACCCATATAAAAATACTCGAACTGATAAGTCTTTTAAATTTTCAATTATTTGCCAATGTTGTCTTTATTTTTAAAAAAGTACGCACATATACATGTTTACCTACTAATTAACCCCTAACTCTAATTATACCCTAAATCTAATTATAAACTATCCCTAATTATAACCACTAACTAACACTAATCCTAACCCTAATCGCTAACTAACCCTAACCCTAACTAACACTAAATGCTACATCAACGATCCTAACCGCTAACTAACAATAAATGCTACATCAACGACCCAAAAGCGACAGACTACACCAATAACTAACTAACCAACACTAAATGCTACCTACATCAACACCCAAAAGCGACAGAATACACCAATCATAATAGTGAAAACTCCAACAACAGCGAAATCAACAAAGTCCAACGCTAATTCCAAACAACGACGACACCATATACGACGACTTTAGTGACGACGATATTACACTATTAACAAGTAAAAAGGTTAGTTATAGTGTGAAACTCCAAAAAATAATGATACTAGATATTGTTGAAATCACACCAACACCAAACAATAACGATGTACATATGACGACTCCCAGCGACGACTTTATTAATGAGAAAAAAAATAATGTAAAAGCACCAACAATGGCAATAACGAGGCAGCAAAATTAACAAGAACATAAAAAATATAATCCCACCAATACCAACGATGACTCCGGCGGCAACTTTAGCGAAGACTCCAACGACGGCTTCAACGACGGCTCCAACAGCAACAAAGATATTATTAGCAAAAAATTTACTTATAAAAAAAAAATAAACTGATCATCAAATGATAATCAATTAACCAATTATATCGTGTTAGTTGTGTAACTATATCGGATCCGGATCCGGATCCGGATCTTTGGCTTCAAATTCGGATCTGAACATGGATCCGATCCGGTTTTCGGATCGGTTCCGGATCTTCTAAAATATCCGTCCGATTCGATCCGTGCGGAACACTACCACTAGATTTAGGATTAGGGTGGGCCGGAATTATGTCTAACCCCGCCGGGGGCATTATCATGATAGTGCCCACCAGCATTAAGCTTAATGCCAGGCAAAATTAGACTTGTGTAACGTTGCACGATATTAGCAGCGTGTAACCAAAAATTATTTTTGCAAAAACAATGCACTGGGCCTTTGTGTAACACAAGTCACGTGTATATGTGCAGATCTGCATAAAAAAAGTAAGTGTAATTTTGAGCATGGGGGACTTTTTCAAATTTCGGAAAAGCTCGGGTTTATCATGTGGGAATTGGCCAATCAGCAGCAACCTCTCTAAGCACATGACATACTGTTGATTAGACAATCGTTGAACGTGGTGAATATTCTCGAATTCTAAGAATTTTGAAGAAACTTTTCGTATCCGGGTACTAGCTAACACGACAACATGTTATTTTAGTGTACACATCACAATCACTAGCAAATCAATCAGGCCTACCTTGTTTTTCTAGTTGTTAAACGATCTTTAATAATAAAAATTTTTATTAAATAGGCTATTGAAATACTTATACATACTATTAAGTAATATACGCATAATAAAATAATATAAACTTATTTGCAGGCAAATCAAAATTTTAAATATAGTTTTGTAGTTTTGGCTTAGTAGTAAGCGACATATTTATTTGACTAAAAAAATCCATCTTTAATTTTAGAAGTTTTTAATACAATAATCGAATTACTATTTCTACTTAACATCTTGGTTTAGCAAAAAGGCCTAAATATAAAACGATAATAATAGTCAGTGAATTGGACGAACTAAACAAAAAAAACCCACGATATCAGACATATTGAAGAAACAACAACAAAAGAAAAAATTGCAAATAACTGTTGTAACTTAAATAATTAAGCAAAGCGTTACCTGGACTAAAAAAAAAGAAACTTCATGATAATAAGAATCGTAGAATAAATATAAAATAATAATTTTCTTTCTTTCAAGTTGGCTACGGTTTGTTCGAAACGTCTTAAACTTCAACTACTTTCGAATTTAAAAAAGAATCTAGAAAAAAGAACATTCTGGCAAGTTAGAACATCACTGAACTTCTACTAGGTGTTGTTATTGTTTGTATATAATATTTCTATTGATTACAGACCTCCTCATTACGGCATGATGCAACATGATGCAACTTGATTTTCTATAGAGACGTTCGCTACAAAGTTATTCAATTAGTGGAATAGTGCACCAATACTAGTTTTTTTTATAAGTTTGCTTATACGCGAAGTTCCGGTTTTACTAGTTTATGCAATATAAATACTCATGTAACATAGATCCCGGAAATCATCAGAATCGAATGTCCCCCATGCTGTAATTTTGGGGTACATACAGGAGTATCAAAAAAGTAAGTGCATGAGTATCAAAAACGTAAGATTTGCGTCTGTGTAGCCCGTTTGATCAGCTTATTAGTGTCCATATAATAGATCGACACTAGGGTGTCCTCCAGGATTTGCGATGCGATGAGGTAAATTATGCGATGAATGCGAAATAAATTTAAGATTATGCGAAATATTTAAATAGATTATGCGATCTTTCGATCTTTATAGTATTATGCTACATATACTTTCTCGGAATTATTCAGATATTGACAAAAAAATTGTCTCGACTTGCTCGTATTTTCAGTTTGTTCATTTTCTACATCAGAACTTTTCAGAATTCTTTCCTGCATTGGCTATCGTAGCTCCAAAAATCTCATATTTGAGGCACGTGCCCTGAATGCTTTTTTTTGCTTAATTATGCGAAGCATATGCGAAGCGAAAAAATGGTCAATTATATAATCCTGGACACCCCGATAAACGGAAAATCCCGTAAAGACTATACAATCATCACATCATGTGAAATAATGCATACGTCATTTGTTTACTTGCGCTAACGCAAATCTTACGTTTTTGATACTTATGCACTTACTTTTTTGATACTCCTGTATGTACCCCAAAATTATGCTTACTTTTTTTATGCAGATCTGCACATATACACGTGACTTGTATTACACAAAGGCCCAGTGCATTGTTTTTGCAAAAATAATTTTTGGTTACATGCCGCTAATGTCATGTAACGTTACACAAGTCTAATTTTGCCTGGCATTAAGCTTAATGCTAGTGGGCACTATCATGATAATGCCCCCGGCGGGGTTAGACATAATTCCGGCCCACCCTAACCCTAAATCTAGTGGTACCCTAATCCGGCATTAAGCTTAATGCTGGTGGGCACTATCATGATAATGCCCCGGCGAGGTTAGACATAATTCCAGCCCACCCAAAAACTAATTGTTCAAAGCAATATCCAATCACAGTACATATACTAGATGCATATGTCGTGTAACCAGTGTATAAACTGTGATTGGATGTTGCTTCGAACAATTAGTTTTTAGGGTTCCTAGATTTAGGGTTAGAGTGGGCCGGAATTATGTCTAACCCCGCCGGGGCATTATCATGATAGTGCCTACCAGTATTAAGCTTAATGCCGGATTAGGGTACCACTAGATTTAGGGTTAGGGTGGGCCGGAATTATGTCTAACCCCGCCGGGGGCATTATCATGATAGTGCCCACCAGCATTAAGCTTAATACCGGGTTAGGGTACCACTAGATTTAGGGTTAGGGTGGGCCGGAATTATGTCTAACCCGCCGGGGGCATTATCATGATAGTGCCCACCAGCATTAAGCTTAATGCCGGGCAAAATTAGACTTGTATAATGTTATACGACATTAGCAGCGTGTAACCAAAAATTATTTTTGCAAAAACAATGCACTGGTCCTTTGTGTAACACAAGTCACATGTATATATATGCAGATCTGCATCAAAAAAGTAAGCGTAATTTTGGGGTACATACAGGAGTATCAAAAAAGTAAGTGCAGGAGTATCAAAAACGTAAGATTTGCTGCGCTAACAAAAATTGGCCTAAATTAATCTGTAATCTCAATTATCTCAAGAATGACTAAACCTATGATCTAGCTGTTGTTAGAATCGGAAGAATTGGCTCTACAACTTTAATTAAAGGATCAAAGAACCTTTACATAGTAATATAATTGATCGACTATAGTCGGCTATTAACCGGTATGACCGACCGCGCTATATGCCAATAGTCGATAATAACCGACCGAAACCAACCGAACCCATCCCTAATCCTGGAGAATGTAATATTGTCAAAGAGGATATTTCTCTTTGCTATAATAAAAAAATAAATGAATAAATAAATTCACTAAGATAATGAGAGAATTAATCATTCAAAGGCAATAAATATTATTTATATTTAATTTTTGGTTACTTTCCATATCTGTTTTCATCAAAATTTTTTTCTTTATTAATGCAAGTGAATCATCCCAATGATTGCTATAACTTAGTTATGAATAAGCTTTAGCTAGTTACGGCTTAAGCCATAACATTATTGGGACAATTCACCTGCACCTCTAGTCACAATGAGTACTGTATGCAATGCTACTAGAAAAGTCTGGGTTTGCTTGCAAAGTACCAGAAAAGTCTGTGTTGGTTTTCTTGCAAAATGCATTTTTGTAAGGTTTTGATGGTAAAAAATATATTTCATTTCTTTTATCCAACTCTTGATAATGGAATTTTCTTGAACACTTTGGAAAAGCTTTCTGCTATTTCTTTAGAATTGAAGTATACATGTCCAAAACTACAATATCGTTAGTAATAATACTACAGAAAATTGAACTACAATAAAAAATTGATAGTACTTTTTCTCTGGTTTTTAAAAACATGACAACTTCTATTTCTCACAATTGGACCGATCGAACAATCTATGGGGCAACATAGCCTTGGTTTTTTCCGGCCTAGAACAGAAGTGTAAACACATATAATGAATAAAATGTATTAATGACATATGATATGACAAACGACGCGACACGACACGACACAAGTACATAAGTTAGAAAATAATGAACGAAGTTTCTATGACGGTTATGAAGAAAACACAACAACTCCTCCTCAAGAAATAGTAGATCTTCATCACAGAACAAAAGGATGACATAACTAATTCCTCCTCCAGAATTAGTAGACCTTTCATCATAGAAGCTTCTTTAATGACACGACACGGCACGGCACGAAACAATATAATAAAGTTTCTATGACTGTTACGAAAGGAAGACATAACTGATTCTTCTTCTAGCATCAGTAGACCTTTCATCATAGAAACTTCTTCCAAGGTTTCACGAAGAGAGGGCCATTTCCATGAAGAAAGGGAACATTTCCACAAAAAGAATATCTAGAAACTTCTTTCAAGGTTTTCTACATTTCAGAATTTATCATTATCACATGAATGGCGTCACAAAAACTTGTAATATCTAAAACCAAATTCTTGTGCCAGATGGATTTGAAAAACCCCAGTGCAATTCTGTAGTATGTGGCAGAATTTTTCGGGGGGGTTTTTTTTTTGAAAAATTTTCAAAACCTTGTTCATAATTTGAGTTCATTCAAGTTCTATGTCAGATATCAGCTTTGCTAGACTTTATTCATCATCTTCCCAATAAATTCCAAATTATGTGGTAATTACTGTAAATTGGCAATTATGTGGTATCCTGTGGTGATATACTGATATAAATGGGGGTCGTCTAAAGCCAGGTGCGTTCACGTGATATAAAGCCAATCAAATCGTAAAATTTGATCTTTTCTGACGAGACAAAAACAAAGAAAAAAGTGAAAAACGCCGAAAATACAAAAAATGAGTATCTAAACCTGCTAAGAGCATTAATAAAAAATGTCGGGAAGACAATTTTACTTATAAGCTAAGCCCAAATCCTAACTCCTAACTAACCCTTACCCTAATTTTAATTAAACAATCAAAAATATATAAACGCGCCTGGTTTTACATTTTATTGCTTCAGATCTTCAAATACATAGCCATCCCCTATAAATGGTGTTATGTGAAACACATAAAATCACTGTCCCTGCATCAGTCCCGGAGGTTCGATCGATCTATCATATGTAATCAATTTTCCGGTCCCTGTCCTACACGCTTTAAAAAAATGCTTTCGTTTATCAATATAGCTCAGCCTTTCTTAGGGTTTCGTCTTTCTTTCTCTAAAGGTTTTCTTTTGCCAAGGGTTTTTCCTTTCTCTAAGAGTTTCGACTTCCGCCAGGGTTTGGTTATTTCGCCAGGAGGTTTGACTTTAGTCTTTCGCCGGCTTTAAATTTCGCTTATCGACGTTTAAGTAAAATGGTTTCGTCTAACAGTTATAGTAATGTTACAATAGATAATGTAGTGAGAGATAAGTTGAGCTCGAGCAATCTTCATTCCGCGCGTAATTCGCGTCATTGGACACGTTTAGAAGTAAGAGTCTTGGAGAATCTTGTTTCTAAATATGGCCAAGATTGGAAGAAAGTAGCAGAACGTATACCTGATAGAACACCAGACGAATGCGAATCTCAATATTTAATCATATCTTCTCCCGACTATTTGTTATCTCGTGTTAAATCAAAAAGCGTTCGTACAAAAAGCACAAGAACAAAACTTAAATCTAAGTCGATTTTGACCGAAGAAGAATGTGAACTTTTGAACAATTTGATTGAGAAATACGGTTGCAAATGGTCAAAAATTTCAAAACATTTTCCAACGAAAAGTTTAAATTCAATAGAATCATTCGTACGTAGGAATCCAAATAAATTTTCTTCTATTTTCAAATTTCCAGAAAGGTTGAGAAAACACAGATGTTGGACGGATAGTGAAATGAAATTATTAAATAATCTAATTATGAAATATGGCCGTAATTACGATGCAATTTCGCGAAGAATACTTGGTAGGACTTCAGAAGCCGTATCTCGATTTTTGCCGCGTCATTCTCCAGATCTTCCAGCACTTCGTAATGCGAATATTTTAAGATGGTTCAAATCCTCCAGTCTTTGGTCTGAACTTGAAACGCGTACATTAAATGATCTTGTCGAGAAATATGGTAATGATTGGTTCCTTATATCAAGTAAACTTTATGGAAGAACAGCATTTGCATGTCAAGATAAATTTTATGCATGTTGGCAACCGAATAAAATTAAAAAAGAATTAGCATTACATAGCTGGCCACAAGAAGCAATTCAGGTTTTGGACTATTTAATATCAAAATATGGTAGATGGCAAATAATTCCAATTCTTTTACCCGGAACGACACCATTTAATTACTATATGCGTTCTGCAACTAATATTTGGGGTTGGAGAAACCATGAGATATCACTTTTACGAGATTTGATACAAAAGTATGGTCACGATTGGAAAAAAATTAAATTGTATCTTCCACATAAACGTATCAATTCGATAGAACATCATGTAAAAACAAATCCTCAACTTTATAATATCGAAGATCATGAGGGTAAAACAGAGCTATATGAAATTGAACAAAATTTTGGTGTACAAAAGCGATGGAATGCCGATGAATTGAGAAAACTCTTAGAATTAAGATCACAATATGAAACAGATTGGTGCAAGATTTCTGAGGGACTCCCTGGTAGATCACCATCAGCGTGCTTTTACAAATATCAAGTAATTACAAGGTTATTAATGAAAGTCGGAAAAGATTGGCATTCTAGTAACATTTTGCAAGTTCAAGATTTTTTTCAGAAATATGGACCAGATTGGGAATTGATAGCACAAAATATATCAAACAAAAGCCCTGGAGAAATACAACAATTAGTAAGTGAAAATCCGATGTTCTTTTCGAATCCTGGTTTTGATAGACATTTCATTGACACCACTAGAAAAACTACTGCTCAATCTTGGTCTGAAGAAGATATATTAAAATTAAAGAATCTTATAGAAATACATGGTAAAGATTGGAATAAAATCGCGTCTCAATTGCCAGGAAAAACACACGAGGATTGTGAAGAATATTATAGTTTTTATCAAGACAGTTTTCCAAAGTTGAATGCGAACAATTTGGCAATATCTGATAACGATGATAAAGCATGGACCGAAAAAGAAAAACAATTATTAAAAGACTTACTAGAAAAATATGGTACAGATTATGATCGAATCGCAAGATTTATTCCTGGGAAATCACAAGAATCGATTGTATCATATATTACTGTTCATAAACAAGAACTTTTACCCAAAGAACTTGACATGTACGAGTATGAATCAAATATATTACCATGGACAGAAGATGAAGAGAATAAATTGATTAACCTTGTAAGGCTTTATAGGGATGAATGGAAAATGATATCTGATTATTTACCTAAAAGATCTCCAATTTCCTGCAAACGTAAATATTATACTATTTTAAACCCAAATCATTCAAAGATTGAAGCGATCTCGTAAAAATAAAAATCAAATATTAATAATATAATGTGTTTCTAATAACGTAATTTATAATTTATATGAATTTTTATCTTATCGTTGTATAATACTGTAATAAAATAATGATCTAACACGTGGTTCCACAACTGTTTATGATCACTGCTGGTTGAACGTTCATAAACGCAATTAGCTGTTAAATACATTATGCCTTTTGGGCAGGTAACGAAACTTAGATCAAGATTCCTTGTGTTTTTGCATTATGCCTTAACCTTTTTAACAAATTGTTGCCGCATCAAGGTTGTTATTGGACCTCCCGGATCGGGAAAAACTACATACTGTAATGGCATGCAACAATTCCTTCACGCCACAGGCAGGTAAGCATATTTTCATTTACTCGGTTAACGCGTTTTTTTGTGACAAAGATACGAATATTGTTTTAAAACTGCATAATTATTTCATTATTGTTTGTTTAAACTTTTAGGAAAGTTTCAGTAGTAAATCTCGATCCGGCGAATGATTTTTTACCATACGAATGTGCAATTAATATGGCAGATTTAATTACTTTAGAAGAAGTTATGGAAGAATTTAAATTAGGTCCGAATGGAGGGATGATGTATTGCATGGAATATTTAGAAAAAAACATTGATTGGCTTGAAGAAAAGTTAAAGAGCTTAGAAGGTTCTTAAATAATTTTTTTTTTGTTCGTTTAACGAATAATTAATTTTTTATTTAACATGAATATATTTTATTGGATGACGTATATAAAATAGATTCTTATTTTTTATTTGATTTTCCCGGTCAAGTTGAACTTTTTACTCATCACGGATCAGTTAAAAATATCATTGAGAGATTGCAAAAGTTGGATTACAGAGTAATGAATGATGTTTCAATAATTAATTTACTTTATTTTTGTATATTAAGTTTATAATTATTTAACTTTTATTTGTTTGTATTCATTCCTATTAGCTTGTAACGGTTCATCTAGTAGACGCACATTATTGTACTGACCCATCGAAATATATTTCTGCGTTATTATTATCACTTAAAACAATGTTACAGATTGAGTTACCTCATATAAATGTACTTTCAAAAATAGATATAATAGAATCGTATGGTAAATTAGGTAATATATATATATATTTCTTTATTATCAATTATACTTAACCTTCCATTAATAATAAATTTAAAAATAATTATCATTTAGCTTTTAGCTTGGATTTTTATACCGAAGTACAAGATTTGTCATACTTATTAGATCATTTGGATTCTGATCCATTCGCAAGTAAATTTAAAGAATTAAATAAAGCATTATGTGGATTAATAGAAGACTTTAGTTTAGTTGGATTTTATACACTTTGTATTGAGGCGAGCATATTTATTAATTTGTTTTTTTTTGCATTATTTAGTAAATTTTATAATAACTGATCCCTCTCTCTTCATCTATATACAGGACAAGAATTCTGTGATGAACCTTGTTAAAGTAATAGACAAGGCAAATGGATACGTATTTGGCGGATTAACACATGGCAATGAAAGTATTATGTTGACTGCAATGAGTGATATAAATAGTCATCATGATGTTATGGAAGTGCAAGAAAGATGGCTAGATCATAAGGAAATATACGATGAATGGGAAACTAAGCAAAAGCAACAACAAATGGACCAAGATAAAAAAGGATGATACCTTTAAGTTATTTACAATAATTCGCGTTTTTCTTCGTGTCTTAAGTTAAAGATATTATCACATGATCGTGTGATTAATAATGACTGATTATCTTGCGATCATCTGTATATAAAATCAAAATTTTTACAATGGGTTTTCCAGAGCACACTCCTTAGATCCCATACCATTCAACGTTTGATAAATCGATTGACTATTGGTTTGGCTTGAGTCATTAGTGTGCTATATTAATAAATAAAAAAGGATTTGCTTTACGTAGAGAGTTTTTCTTTGCGTAAGAAATAAATCTTTTTTAAAGATTTACTGTATTATATCTTGGTTTTTACTTTTTGTTTTTTTCTACCAAAGAAAAGTAAATCGTACATTTTAACTAGATGCATAAATAATTTTTCTTAGACAATTAATGTTTGTTAATTAACGTAGTAAAAGGTTAATAAAGTTTATTTAAGAATATGAATATGAATGCAATGGTTACGTTAAAATTGAACTATGTCCATTATTATAAACCTTTTTTATTATAACTTTTATCCCAAAAAAATTATCTTACAAAAACAAAACAAATTTATATATACTATAACTTTTTTTTTAGAATGGAAATTGTTCATCATAATATATAACTTCTACCATTTATCATGAGCTATCATTCATATATAATAAATATCCTTAACAAGAAAAAAATTACCATTCAGCTTCAAATACTGCTGCCATACCCATACCACTGCCAACACACATGGAAATTACACCAAGCTTCTTTTTTGTTCTTCTTAGTTCATACAAAAGTGTTGAAACTTGACGTGCGCCTGTACATCCAAGAGGATGTCCGATAGCAATCGCACCTCCTTTTGGATTAACCTTTTTCTTATCGATACCCAATTTTTCAACACAATAAACAGCTTGAGAAGCGAAAGCCTCATTAATTTCGTAAATATCAATATCATTGATTCCAAGTCCAGTTCGTTTAAGAACTTCAGGAATGGCATAAGCTGGACCAATACCCATAATACGAGGTGGAACACCAACAACTGAAGCACGAATAAATTTACCAAGAATTGGTAACCCAAGCTTTTCAGCAGTTTTTCGTTTCATTAGTAAAACGGCAGCTGCACCATCTGAAACTTGTGATGATGTACCAGCAGTCGTAGCGCCATCCTTTGCGAAAGCGGGTTTTAATTTAGCCAAGCCTTCAATTGTAGTATCTTTACGAATACCGTCATCCGCAGAGACAGTAATAGTTTTTTCTTCCTCACTTTTAGGATCAGTCCATTTAACCTCCACGGGAATAATTTCGTCCTTGAAAAGTCCGGCAGCTTGAGCAGCAGCAGCTTTTTTATGAGATTCGCATGCAAATGCATCCTGCTGGGCGCGAGTAATGCCGAAATCCTTTGAAACATTCTCAGAAGTAATTCCCATGGGTAATAGACAATCTGCTGATGGCTGATGTGAAAAGACCTTCTCAGATGTATCAGAAGGCATTGCACCAGCACCATATCCAAAGGTCATACTTTCAACACCGGCACCTAATAAGAAATAAGTTAAATTTATTAATATTAAAAACCAAAGTTCCAACTTATTGATATTTGAATGTCTTTATATAAATTAACATCACTCATTTAAAAAATTAATATTACCAATTCCAATTTCGATTTGATCTAAAGCAATTTCATGAGCAATTTGCGCAACAGCTTGCAAGCCGGAAGAACATTGTCTATTAACAGTGTTCAAGGCACAGGTGTCAGGAATACCAGCGTACAAGGCGGCAGCACGAGCAACTGTAGCTCCACCACCAGGAGGAAGTACATTTCCAACTGCAATATCTTGAATAAGATTCGGGTCAATTTTTGATTTGTCAAGAACAGCCTTAAAAACGGCAGCTAAGAGTTCTTCAGGTAGAGTATCCTTGAAGCCACCCTTTTTTGATCTCGTCATTGGAGTACGAACTGCAACAACTACAACAACATCTTCAGGACTTTTTTGACCAACCCTAGCAACGGCGGGATTATGACTTGTAAAGTGACTTACAATCTGTTGAACTCTTTGAGCCATTGCAAGTTTTTTTTGATAAGAATAGCGATAGCAGATAAAAAATATCGGTATCTTTTATCAGTTATTTTATCTATTATAATCAATTTGAGATAATCAAATGATCAACGTAAATGTAATACTGAATAATTTTTGTAATCTTAATTACTTTTGATAATAATTTTTTAGTAATCTTATTGCTCTTTGATATAATACGTAATATACAGTTCTGTAGTTGACTATTACTATAGGCTAACTTTCTTGTGATTGATTAATTTTATACAGTTGAATTTATACATTTATATTATACCGTAACATTTCACAGCATAAGCCGTGACCATTAATTTGTAACTATATATATGTTGTGTCCCAGATAAGAATTTGTCCCAATTTGGAATCTGGCCTAATCCTACCTCTAACTCTAGCCTAACCCTAACCCTAAAGTCACCTAAAGTCCTAATTGTGCTACAAAATTCTCATCTGGGGCAGCCCGATTCCGAAACGGGCATCGGGACACAACATATATATCGATATAGTTACGACATAAACTTTAGATAGTTATTGTGACAGATTAAAATGAAATCGGATTAAAATGAAATTTTTCTATTTTTTAAGGACATTTTTGGGGGTTTTTTTAGCATTAGGGTTAGGGTTTAGGGTTTAGGGTTATTAATAAACAAGTATATGTGGGCTTTATAAGCTTTAAAGGTGAGCAAGAGAGGTCCCCAGTTTCATTTTAATCTGATTTCATTTTAATCTGCCACAGTTATTAATTACTTAAGCATCTCTAGTAAAGCGCATAACAGTCCTAATTCAACCATCAAAACCCAGGGTTAGTAACTTGGCTGTTCATTAAGGAATGAACAAGTACGTATCATTAAGATTTGAGGTCTTTGCCTTGAGAATCACCCTCCGACATTTCCGATCGGACCAAAAACAAACCCGAGTATCGGCCCACATATGGGACCCCCGTAGCAAAAGGTGGCAACGAAGACAACCAATCAGATTTTAAATTTTATGATAAAAACTTGGTTATAACTTTTTTTTATCTAATTCTCTTTTTTATTTATCAAATATGTTAATAAAAAAATAAGCAACATTAAAATTTTTTTGCAATAATTATAAGTAAAATTAATCTTCAAATGTGATTTGATTCCATACGTAGTTTATTTAGTAAACCATTGAGGCAGAGATAGATGATTAATACTCGGGTTCGAATTAGCTGATCGGAAGTATTTAAGGGTGAATTTCAAGGCAAAGGCCCCATTTTTTATTTTCATGCCATTAGATAAATAATTTCGGAAATTTTGAATTGCTTTCTGCTATTGTAAATGAATTTTACAGGAGAGTCCGGGTTGGATGCGTCGGATCTTGGTCGGCGTTCCAAGTTGTTAGCAAGTTCTATAGCAAAATACAGTCAGACCTCCCTAAATGCAACCTCTCTAAATGCATAACCTCTAAATGCATAACCTCTTTAAATGCATGGCTTGACTTGGTCTCAACTCATATGTTACTTATAGATTTTTACCTCCCTAATTGCAATACCTCTCTAAATGTAAGATTTTTTTCGGCCCCTCGCCATGCATTTAGAGAGATGTTAGCAAAATTTATCAGCTGGGCATTTTTTACTTAATGAATGGATATGATTTCATTAGTAAAATTTTTTATGATCTTGGGGCAAAATTGATCAATTCCGATCTAGCCGACCATGATTCCAATGCACTCCGAAGTATTCTGACCCGGAATTTTTGTGACCTGAGTTAGAATTCCAATCCGGATAGCGTTTATCCAAATAAAGTTCGGATCGGATACACGGATAACGAATAGCGGATATCTGTTTACTATTGATATCCATATCGGATCTGTTTATCCGATCTGAATTACCCCGAATAATTCAGATATGGATAAACGGATGGCGGATTTATCCGGATTGGACCTCTAATTGTAAAAATATAGTATATTTTTCTTGATTTGTAAGGCAAATAACGCCCTGGCAAATAACGGTTAACATAATCTACATTACGTAAATAATACATAATTTTTTTTAATAATAATAATAATAACCGAAATAACGGGCCCCTTCCTAAACTAGTATGCGAGGTTTCCCATGCGCGTCCCTAAATAACGCGCACCCCATATATACAGTACCTGTGATATAAGTACTGGTTTTCGTTTTCTCTTTGCACAGCTACTTATATATAATGCAGATGGTCGTTATCTGGAAAAACAGGTTTATTAAAAAATTAATTCTTGTCTCGAAATAACGCCCATGCGCATATTTTAACATGCAGGCAGGTGGGTATTATTTTGATATATAATGCAGATGGTCGTTATCTGGAAAAACAGGTTTATTAAAAAATTAATTCTTGTCTCGAAATAACGCCCATGCGCATATTTTAACATGCAGGCAGGTGGGTATTATTTTGATATATAATGCAGATGGTCGTTATCTGGAAAAACAGGTTTATTAAAAAATTAATTCTTGTCTCGAAATAACGCCCATGCGCATATTTTAACATGCAGGTGGGTATTATTTTGTGAAAGGGACATAGTTTACAAAGATTGCAAATAAGTCTAGTCCAGTATTGGTATAGACTGGTCAATGGTCAAGTTTGATCAGACCAATAAGTTGGTCAAATTGGTCAAATAATATTTAAATATAATGCTAGATATACAGTGCCTGGCAAAAGTTTTTTGGCATTTGCAATTTGTTATTATAGGATTTTACTAAATTAAATTTTAAAGCAAAAATAACAATAAAAATATAAATCATTGGTATTGATTGCTATTATAGTAACAAAAAAATTGATTCAATTTAGTTAGAAGGTTGTTAAGAATAAAAATTTAAAATTTGGTATTTTATTTTTTTATTTTTTATTTTTTTTTTAAATTTCCTTCGGTTTTTCATTCCCAAAGGTCGCAGTTAGCAATCTTTTTTTATTAAGGTCATTTGTTTTTCTAATTACAGTTTTTAGTGATACATTTTATTACAATATTGGACTAGTTGTACAATCTAATTCTATACACTGGTCAAAATTTTTTAATATGATAGGCCGATATTGAGAAGATTATAGGCAATATGTAACAAACCAAACATTATAAAATCGGGTAAAAGATATTCGGCTAATTAATATAACCATATAAATATCTGCCATCCGATATCTTGTTGACATATTAATTTTTTAAAATATAAACCAAAAAAAGGCCGATATTATTAAGGTTGATATAACAACTAAATATCGGCTTACGATATAAACTGATATTCTAATGAACAACTACATTATAAGAAGATATAATACTGAGTAGT
>QKWP01001888.1:10363-34194 GCA_003550325.1 Gigaspora rosea
TTTTTTTTTTTTTTTGTATTTTTTGTGTTTATTAACTTTCTTTCTTGTTTAGACGTTTTTATGGGTTCCTCTTTTTGGTGATTTGGATTTCTTGCGCATTTTCTACTAATTTCTTTTTTGCTTTAGGTTTTTTCTGGTGTTCTTGTTTTTGGGAGAACTTGTGTCTTTTCCAGGGATTTTTTGGCGAAATTGTATCATTCTTTGATGAGTTTTGGTTTTTTTTTGTGTTTTTGTGTTTTCTGTGTTTATTAACTTTCTTTCTTGTTTAGACATTCTTCTGAAGTTCCTCTTCTTGACGATTTTGGATTTTTTGCACGTTTTTTTAGGCGTTCTTCCAGTGTTCTTGTCTTTTTTGGGGCGTTATGTTTTTTCTGATAGTTTCTTTGACAATTTTGAATTGTTTAGTTTTTTTTCTTTGGATTTTTTTTTTATTACAAGTATTATTAATAAAAAGACTGTTGCTAACTTGCTCCTGATGTTATATCACCTAGTTCGAAAATTGTGTTTGGAGTCAGGTCGGAAGTCGGCTCAGAAGCCCATGTTAACAATTACCTCTATCACGTGATTGATGAATATAGCGACCAACATATTAATCTCATTATTATTTATTTATTAAACAATTTTTATTTTTTAAATATGACTAACTTGAAACATTTTATTTAAAGTGAAATACACCAATCCACATGCAATTATACATCGTATATACTACATTTCTATACTCGATACAGTTTGTGTTGCTTCGCTTATGCTCAGCAACACCTACAGAGTTCGCTTTGCTCATTCTGTAGTTGCTCGCTACGGCTGTCGGCTCTGCTCAGCTCCTTTAACCTAAACGCCTAATCTACCCAACTTGATTCTAACCCTGACCCTAACTAACTCTAAAGCTATTAATGTCACAAAAATCAAAACCAATACAAAAACCTAACACACAACACGACAAGTAAAACGACGAACAGAACATTAAACATAGCACGACAAAACTCGGCACCAATGATGAACCTACTCAGTAACGCATCAAAAAAATGAAAGAGTTAGTATTGTAGAATCTGAAAGCAAAAAGAAAAAAAACGAAACATAATGCCCAGGTAAAACAATAGAAAGGAAAGCCAAATAACGACACCAGCAATAAAGAGTCACGGAAATAGACAACAAGACGGCACCAAAATAGAGAAGAAAATGCCAAATAATGACACCAAAGCCAATGAATTGCGACCAATAACGAAAAAAGAAGTGCCAAATAAAACACCAAACGACGAAGGAAGAAGTCACCGAAATTGACGATATCACGACGAAAGCGAAAAAAGCGATACCGACAATGAAAATTACCAATATGAACAATGAGAGACGCGTCAAACAATGACACCAACGATGAAACTGTTACTGAAAAAAATAAATAAAAGGCATTAGTACAAGGCAAAGCAAATAAAAAAAAGTAAAAAAGAAAAAGCGAAAAAAAATACGGTAAAAAAAAAAATACAAAAAAAAAAAATACTTATAGAGATCTGATTGTGTAACCGGTTGTGAACATATAAATGATGATCTTCACCCAACATAGGTGATGTCACCTAGAGTGAAAATTAGTTAAAATCTAATAAAATATCATTATTATAATGTAATAGTTTTATTATATTATACGAATTAGTAAAATAAATTTGTATTGATGGGTCAGAAGGTTAGATACTTGGTTTGACCTCGATTGCCTATCACGTGCTAAAATTTGATTGGTCAATCAAGAGGGTGCATGACTATGCAGGCAGTGTTGTCACTTGGACGTGTTCATACTATGTTTTTTGTCCAATGTCCAAGATTGTTCAAAATTGTCCAAGTCTATGTCCCATGTTTAACTAATCAATAAAGTAATTTAAAAAAATATATAATTATATATTTTTTTTAGGTGCTGGACTCATTGGTGAAAAAATTAAAATAGATTATTTTAATAAAATTTTAAGTAATTTTAATTTGAAAAAATGTCCAAAATGTTCAAAAAACGTCCAAGTGACAATACTGCATGCAGGTATATGAAATCTTTAAGGATAGGATGAATGTAGATCATTTTAATAGTAATCACGTTGTGATTATATGAAATCAGGTGATCGACCAATCACAATTGTAAACAACATAGATTCAACCAATCAGAATTAATCATTTTTGTGTAACTAAAAAAATTTGAGCCAATTTAGGAAAACTTTATGATATATAGAAGTATAATTTTTCAAATACTATATTTATTAAAATTTAACTATTATAAAAAGAGTATTTTGTACTATATATTATAAAATTTTGGCTAATTAATAACAACTGTAAAAAGTTTTAATTGTAGTACATTTTTATTTCTATATAAATATGATAAATAATCTACGTTCACCCTACCCTTAAACCCAATTATTATTATATATATATTATCTTTAAATATTAATAACTTTTGATCTACTGTTCCAATTTAGATGATTTAACTACCAAAATAATCCTCTCGATGAGATGATTCTAATGAATCCAAAACCATCCAAATCTGATTATGTGATCCAGAGATCGTTAGAGGTTTGTGTTATATTTACTATAGTAAATATAATACAAACCTCTAACAATTTCTGGATCCCATAATCAGATTTGGATGATTTGGATTCATTAGAATCGTCTCATCGAGAGATCATTTTGGTAGTTAAATTATCTAAATTGAATTAGTGGATCAAAAGTTATTAATATTTAAAGATCATATTATATAAATTTATATATATATAAATTTTTATATATATAAATTTCTATATAATTTAATCGGCTAATTTTTAGAGTCAGGTAGGGGGGAGGGAAGGTAGGCTACTAAGTAAAAAAAATTAGGTGACTAATGACACTTTTCTAATTTTTGTCACTCCACTAACCAACTTTTTTTTTCTTTCTGGGTTTTGCTAATTTGTCAGTTTCTTGTTGGTTTTTTTTGGTCTGTTTCTCTCTTGCTGGTTTTGCTAGTTTGTCTCTTGTTGGTCTTGCTAGTCTGGCTCTCTCTTGTTGGTTTTGTTGGTTTGTCTTTTGTTGGTTTTGCTAGTCAACCTTAGGTTCGAGCTATGGTTGGTACTGTAATTTTATCATTACTTGGGTATTTTTGATGGTTGGTTTACGATAAGTATTGTTTTTTTGTTACTTTTTTTGTTTTTTTTTGGTTTGAACTTAACTAACCAACTTTTTTTTTTAGTTTAAATTCATTGTTAGAATCATAGCTAGAGTCGTTGTTAGTACCAGTTGGTATTATTGTTGGTGCTATAGTTTGCAACATCTAAAGACTAAAATGCTAATTTGCAACGAATTTGTCCCTTTTTAAAAAATTCATAATGAATTTTAATATTTTATTGATTTCTTGTATTTTGATTAGTTAAAATTTTTTTTTTTAGTAACTAAAATTTTATTAATTAACAAATTTTTTAAAAATTAGCCAATAAACAAAGACCAAAACATGTGATTTGTCATATTTTTGTTAATTTTTAATGTATCATATAAAAATTGTACATATTCAAAGTGGTATAAATCAATAATATATAATAATTATTTTCAATAGCTTGGCTACTAGGGTTCCGCAATTTGATTTGATCTTCAAATATTTGAATCAAATATTTGATCAAATTCAAATTCAAATTTGACTATATTTGATTTGATCAAATTCAAATATAGCCAAATTTGATTTGATTTGAAAATTACTATTAAAAATTCAAATTCAAATCAAATTCAAATTCATCAAATCAAATTCAAATCAGGGTCAATTTGATTTAATCAAATTCAAATTGATCCAATATTTGATTTGATTTGAATTTGAGGAACCCTATTGGCTACAATTTAGTAGCTTTCTTATTTTTATATCTTTTTTGCATCATGAGCTATTAATTTTTAAAATTATTTTAATCATAATCTTATAGGTGAATTAACCTGGATAAGAGATAAAATATGGAAAAATTAGTAAGTAATTTTAATAAGTAATGAGTAGATTATTTAAATACTTCGCTTAATAAAGTATTAATATATTATTATACTTACCGAGGACAAGATCCTTTGCAAACTTGACAGTAATCGGTTTATTAATATAATATGAAACTTTTTGTGTATCATATACTTGCTTCAAAAAATTTTTTTCAATTTCATTACCAGTTTTCTGATCAATTTCTATAGCTAACGAGAGATTTTGTTGTAGTAGATCGTTTATCAAAATCTTTATCAATAATTTATATTTTATAGCTAATTTAATATAACAGTCAGTTCTAAGTATTTAGGTCTTATTCGCTATAATTCTCAATACAAGATAACTATCAAATGCACTTGGTCTAGTTGTAAGATAACTTTATGACTGTAAATATCTGATGCTTGAGTATACAGTTGATCCATCAAAATCTCAGGTGCTATATACAGCAGAATTTCACAAATTTTTCCTTCTTTACTTTTCAAGAAATTCAGACAAAGCGTTTTGCAAAATGTTTCTGCTGCATAAATCTTTGTGAACAAGTTCTAGCAAATGAATCGACTCAAGTTTCAAAGTTATACAGTGCAATTATTTTTTCATTTCAATTGTAACTTTACTTACTTGATACTGGTAACAGAACAACACTACTGATGATACTACCGACGATGACACCTAACAACGACACCTGACGACGACACCTGACAACAACACTAACAATGAATTAGTTGATTTGGAACAAAAATTATTGATTAATATAAAGTTTGCTTGATTAATGTCTATATATATATAATGTGTACTATATTGCTACATTGTTCAGATCTTAATTAATATAAATATTCTTTCCTGCTAAGTTTTTATTCTTGAAAAAAATTATTCACAAAGAGTGAAAATAAAAAAAATTTATAAAAAATATAATTAAAATAAAATAATGTATTTTAAGATGCTTATTTCAAATAAATTAAATGTGTATATACATAGCATAGTAAATGCCATGTGCTTCCAAAGTAAAGTTTTTAAAGAAAAACTTCTATACTTTATAATTTTAACACCAAAACCACATAGAATCATTCTACATATTGTACTACTTTAATGTATATTTTATTAAAAAATTTATTGACTTTATATATGACTCCAAAATGTCAATTTGTGCTTTACTTATAAATAATCTGTGTCAAAATTTTCACTAGTTAATTGGCAGATCATCAATTAAAAAATATTGTTATATATCGATTAACTAGATAAAAATTAATATATAGGTTTTCAAAAGTAAAAACTAGACAATTTGCCAATTTTTTGAAAATTAACCTGTTTGATTGATCAAATGTAAAATTTAAAGCCCAAGCTTTTTTACTTAATAATGAAAGTCTGATCACTTAATAAATTTTTGTGATTACAATGGTTAAAGCTTTTGATACTATAATCTAAAAATAGATTTACTAAGATTTTAGAAGCAATCTACAGGTCTATAGATCTAATAAACCTGTTTAAACAAGCTATTAATAAATTTTTGTGATTACAATAGTTAAAGCTTTTGATGCTATAATTTAAAAATAGATTTACTAAGATTTTAGAAGCAATCTACAGGTCTATAGATCTAATAAACCTGTTTAAACAAGTTGTTAATTATGAATATACTATTTTTAGATTGTTTTGATTTTGTATAACAAAATATTTTTGCTGATTTTCTCAAAACTCATAATCTGCCAAATTGTCTGGCTTCTATTTTTGAGGGCCCATATATCTATAATCAATATATTATTTTCGACATAAATCATTATATATCTATAAATCGATTATAATCATAATTATTTGGATCAATATATAATGATTAACAGATTTTAATAATCACATAGTTTAAATATTTTTTGCAACTACTACTAATAAAACAATAATTGCAACTTATTTATGATAAGTAAAAATACAACAACAGCAATTGCAATACCAAACTGATAATAAAACTAAAGATAAAACTAAAGATAATACCAATATCAAAAAGAGGCGACAATACTAATAAAAACAGCAATGCTATACAGATAAAAAATTAAAAAAAAGCTAATTAAATAAAAAAAATTTATTTATTTATGTTGTTTATATAACAAAAAAGTACTTATATGGGGGCTTTGCAGTAGAAAGGGTAGATGTAATCCCAAAATAGAAAAATAAGTTTTTATTAAATTCTGGTAAATTTCAATGTGATTAACATTTTTTAATTATAAATGAAAGTTAATTTGCATAATAAAAAATCAAGATACGTAATGTAAAAAGAAAGTTGCGCAAGGTCGAAGCCAAGCACATTATGAGATTACCTGTTAGTCACATGCTATATTTAACCAATCGAAATCGTGAATTTGGATTAACCCGGATTAGTCCAAAAATCAAAACAAAGTAATTAAATTCAATTATCTCAAAATTATATATATTGACACATCCGCCCTTTCTACTGCAAAGGCTCCATATAATTATATAATTCTAACCTAAACCAGGATTCCAAAAATCTAATACAGAAGCATACTTTATATGTTTTAGCAAAAACTCTAAAATTTGAAAAACAAAAAAAAGTTCTTTGCAATTACTTTGGTATTTAGCAATTCAATTTAAATGAATTTTTTTAAAAAAAATAAAGCTCTTAGTGAGACGTATCTAACAAAAATAAAATTTATTCAATTTTGATTACTAGATCAAAAGTTATTTAAGTAAATATGGGGCCATTGCAGTAGAAAGGGCCGAAACTCGGAAATATATAATTTTGAGAAAATTATGTTTATTTTTTCGGACTGATCCGGGTCAATCAAAAATTATGCGATTTGATTGGTTGATCATATCGGGTAATCTCATGACTTACAAGTTTTCTAAAAACTTTTTTTAAAATATCTTGATTTTTTATTATGCAAACTAATTTCTATTTGTAATTGAAAAGTATAGCCCACCTCAAGATTAATCCAAATCTTGAAAGAACTCAAATTTGATTGTTAGGGGAGTTTGGGCCCTTTCTACTGCAACGGCCCCATATAGTTTTGTTATTTTAAGCAAATTAAATTAAAATTGTCCAAAATCCAGTTATGATCTATATGAGATAAGAACAGTAAATAACTTTAAATAACCAAAATGACTCAAATGACAAATGCTATGCATCGGTCATTTTACAGTTCAAATAACTTAAAAAGATTATTTAACTTTGGTAATTAAATTTTTTAATAACTTTAGCCAATCATAATTAATTATTGTTCTTTGTAAAATAAAATGATACTAAATACTATTCAATAAATATTATTATATGTAATAAAATAGCTAATAACCAATTTTTATTTGATAAATGAATAGTATTTGTATTTTGGCTAAATAACTAAATCATTTACTATAACTATTGTATGGTCCAGTGCATAAAGATTTGTACCTCAAAAAGTTTCATAATTTTAACTCTTAGTAAAAGTTTTTATATTTTTGATTAATTATTAAAAATTTTTTAATATCAAATAAAATAGGTTTTAATCTAACTTATTATATTATTTTTATTGTTTTAATATTGTTTTATTTTAATAATTTTGCATGTACAATTTGCTGTATTCAAAAAAAAATTGAAAAATTTTTTTTAAAAAAAAAAGATATTTTAAATATTTTCGCAACCAATATGCAGTTCTATAAGCTTGTACTATGCAAGTGCATTAATGTGCATATGATAAGGATATAGTTAAAATTTGAGCAAAATTGAATCACTAGTAGTGAAGAAATTAAGCTTTAAAGTGGGGTAATTTGATTTTTTTTACTATATATGCATATATATAAATTACTATAGATTACTATAGTAAATTATATAGTAAATATTGTTAAAAAAAGTTACTATTAGTAAATTTTTTTATTTTATCAATAAAATAATCAAAATAATTTTATTTTTATTAATCCAGTAACCTAATAAGTATATTAAATTAAAAAAATCAAAATTAATTTGTACAAAAAATATTTGAATCAGAGCTATTTGAGGTACAAATCTTTTTGCACCGGACTATAAAACAATAATCTAATTAAATCATATTAGATATAAAATGATTAAAAAAAAATACTAAACAAAAGATAATATATTTACTTTTTTTTTTAAAAAAAAGTTAATAAATAATAATTTTACTAATTACAAACTTACATGAATTATTTTTGAATTTACAAACGGTATATTAATTAATAATCAATATGATTAATAAGATGTTAACTATATATAAAATAATCTTAATGACCAAATAATTCTAGTTATTTGGAAATGACTATAGTTATTTAGTTATAAGTTATTTTCAAATAATCCAAAATTTGAATGATCTTAAATAATCAGTTATTTTGAGGTTATTTGAAGTCATTTTAAAAATTGGCAAATGACTAGATTATTTACTATCTCTAATATAAGAGATATCTAGAGCAGTATTGTTAAAAAACCGGTCCAGTAAAGATCACTAGAACTGGAAGAGTTGCTAGAACTAAATTAATGAAACTAGAACATATATAGGTTCTAGTGATAAGTTGTTACTAGATCTTCTAGTTATGTTTTTTTTTACCACTGGATGAAAGTTCTAGTAAGGTCCAGTGAGATCCAGTGAGATCTAGCAAGTCAAAACACATTTTAAGTTTGATTAAATACAAATCTAATGCAGGAGGCTTCACTATAATATAATCACAAATAAATAATCTGTTAAAAATATATATATGTTGTACATTGAAATTAAAATTTTCCAATCAACTTATGCTAAAAATTTATTATTTATTTTTATAAACAAAAAATTTTTTTAGCTTATTATATAATCTTTAATATTAATTTATTAGCGTAAAAAATAAAAAAAATGGTCATTAAATAAATTATTACATTTGTTAAATAATTTTTATTCAATATTTTCTTTTTATTTAAACTATAGTAGTATAAAAAATCTTTAAAAAAATTAGACTGAAAATATTATACAAACTAAAAACTAACCAGATCATTAAATATGATTCTATATGCAAATATTAGTTCATGGTTATTTGTAATTTTACCTACTATTTTCTAAATACAATTGTAAAGCAGTTTTTTCAATTGTTATTATTTCACAACAATGCTTTGTCGATTCTGAAATTCTGACAGATTCTAGATATCCTACTCTGTGCAGACAAGTATATACTGTTTTTATTTTTAAAAAAAAGAATCAAATATTGTTTTTATAAGAAGTTTGGCAAATGCTTGTCTAGATATCTTACTTTGTACAGATGAGTATATACTGCTTTTTTTTTTTAAAAAAAAAAAATCCAATATTGTTTTTATAAAAAGGTTTGCAAATGCTCATGTTGGCACATATGCTTTACACCAGGCATCAATGCCTTGTGCCATACCAGTGCCTATGAGCACAAATGCATCAGACAATTTTAAATCGGCTGTGTCCACAAAAATGTGAAGGTTGTCTTACTATAAGTTTGGGCTATTTTATATCAGGTTAATTCGACATGTAGGTAATGATTGGTGCCGTAAATCAAATTATGATATAGTAATATAGTAATTAATTACTATAAAAGTAGTAATTGTAATAATATTTATTAGGCAAAATGTCAATAGTGACATGTCGCCATGGCGACCCTTATATGATCAGCCAATTACATTAAAGATTAATGATCATATAAATAAAATTTTTTTTATTTATTCTTTGATTTTGTTTTTTTTTAACCGTTGCTGGAGCTATCGCTGGAGCCGTATAAAGGTATTGGCCATTTCTGTAGATTTTCCAATACGTTTTCGTCATTTTTGGCGAGTTATTTTTTTTAAACAAACATAGTACAAGAATGTATCATGATAGCTAGTTTTTTTTTTAATATAAGTACTAACGTTATGTTCTTTTCTTTAGAACGAACTTAGTAGATTGTTGGAATGAAGCTAAAATGGATGTATCACGGTATTTATGTTTTTTTTTAATATAAATACTAATGTTACGTTCTTTTCTTTAGAACGAACGTAGCAGGTAGTACGATTGTTGGAATATAGCTAGAACGGACGTATCATGGTATTTAGTTTTTTTTAAATAATATAAGTACTAACGTTACATTCTTTTCTTTAGAACGAACATAGTATGATTGTTGGATGTAGCTAGAATGGTATTTAGTTTTTTCAAATGATTTTTTTATAATATAAGTACTAACGTTACGTTCTTTTCTTTAGAACAAACATAGTACAATGTAGCTTAGAAAGAACAGACGTATTACGGTATTTAGTTTTTTCTTTTTTTTTTATATATAATATAAGTAATAACGTTACGTTCTTTTCTTTAGAATAAATATAGTACGATTGTTGGATGTAGCTAGAACGGTATTTAGTTTTTTCTTTTTTTTTCTTTTTTTTATAATATAAGTACTAACGTTACGTTTTTTTCTTAAGAAAAACATTGTACGATGTAGTTTAGAAAAAACAGACGTATCACAGTATTTAGTTTTTTTTTTAATAATAAGTACTAACATTACGTTCTTTTCTTTAGAACAAACGTAGTACAATAGTTGGATGTGGCTAGAACAGTATTTAGTTTTTTCTTTTTTTAATATAAGTACTAATGTTACATTCTTTTTTTAGAATGAACATAGTACAATGTACAATATAGCTTAGAAAAAACGAACGTATCACGGTATTTAGTTTTTTTTTAATAATATAAGTACTAACGCTACGTTCTTTTCTTTAGAATGAACATAGTACGATAGTTAAATGTAGCTAGAACGGTATTTAGTTTTTTTTTTAATATAAATACTAACGTTACATTCTGTTCTTTAGAATGAACATAGTACAATGTAGCTTAGAAAGAACAGACATATCACGGTATTAACCAACATATCAAAGTATTTGGTTTTTTTTTTATAATATAAGTAAGTACTAACGTTATGTTCTTTTCTTTAGAACGAACATAGTACGATTGTTGGAATGTAGCTAGAATGGACGTATCACAGTATTTAGGTTTTTTTTAATATAAGTACTAACGTTACGTTCTTTTTTTTAGACCGAACATAGTACGATATACGATGTAGCTTAGAAAGAACAAATGTATCACAGTATTTAGTTTTTTTTTTAATAATATAAGTACTAACGTTATGTTCTTTTCTTTAGAACGAACGTAGTATGATAGTTGGATGTAGCTAGAATGGTATTTAGTTTTTTTTTTTTAATATAAGTACTAACGTTACGTTATTTTCTCTAGAACGAACATAGTACGATGCAGCTTAGAAAGAACAGAAGTATCACGGTATTAATGGATATATCAAGGTATTTGGTTTTTTTTTTTATAATATAAGTAAGTACTAGCGTTACGTTCTTTTCTTTAGAATGAACATAATCCAATTGTTGGGATGTAGCTAGAATGAACATATCATGGTATTTAGATTTTTTTAATATAAGTACTAACGTTACGTTCTTTTTTTTAGAATTTTTTTTTTATATACTAACAGTTCTTTTTTTTAGAATAACATAGTATGATTGTTAGTTAGTATAGTTAGTATAGGCCGTAACAGTAGCATAATAGTTAGCTGGAAATAGTACAATAGTTGGGTTATAGCACAATAGTTGGAATCGGGTTTATATTGTAAATTGTATTTTTTAAAATAATAAATTTCGAATTTTTTTTTTAAAAATAATAAATTTTGAATATCTTTTTTTTTTAAATTTGAATATATATGATAACCAATCAAAATCGATCGCGTGATTTACGTGACGACCGATTTGTATCAGTCATCACGTGAATCACGTAATCGATTTTGATTGGTCGATCACGGGGTCGCCATGGTGACATGTCTCCATAAAATAAAACCCTATTTATTATATGTAATAAATATTATTATATGTAGTAATATTTTATTATATGGAATAATTATTATTACGTATAATAATTATTATTACATGTAATATTTATTACTACATGTAATAAATATTACTACATGTAAAATATTTTATTATAAGTAGTAATTATTACTACAAGTAATAATTACTAGCGGCCCTTCAACATTTAAAAAAAAAAAAACAAATAAATAATTACTAGTGTTAATCGAACTTGAAAGTTAAATATTGGTTAAATCAGTGAATTTACATGCAGGGTTCGTTAAAGCAGGTATATTTATATATGCATGCAGTTTAATATCTACCATATTTGTAAAATGTAATAATATAGTAAAAAAAAATCGCATATAATAGATAAGCAAGTTAAAATTAAAGGTTGGAACCGGTTTTAATAATTCGGGTTTATCACGTGAATTTTGTGATATTTTAGAATTTATTAAAATTTAATTGGATTAAATTCTTAAATATCACAAAATTCACGTGATAAACCCGAATTATTAAAACCGGTTCCAACCTCTAGTTAAAATAGATCTCTTTCTTCTCTTTCTCACATAATACTATAATATAAAGTAAATACTAAGTAAATACAAACCTTGTTGTTGCAATAACCGCAGGTTTGATTGAAGGTGTGGAGTGTGGTTGTATTTGAAGACAAAGGTGTAGTTAGGGGCTTCCAGAAATTATGTAATTTTTTAGTGGATGGGTGGGGTCCCGAAAATATCAGGTTATAATTATAATTCTAGCCAAATTTTTATAATTCTGGCCAAAAGTATAAAATTATAAAATTATTAATAACTATTGTTCTACTAAACCAATTTAGATAATTTAACTACCAAAATGTTCGTCTCACTGATACGATTCTAACAAGCTCAAAATCGTTAAAATCCAATCACAGGGTTCCAAGATCATCCAACTTTTGTGTAATTTTAATAGTGATTTTTAGAATCACTAAATAAATTTCTTTAATATTGAATAACTTTTGATCCACTAGCCCGTTTTGGATGATTTAACTACCAAAATGTTCATCTCAGTGAGACGATTCTAACAATCCCAAAATCGCTAAATTCCAATCACAGGATTTCAAAACAATAAAGATTTGTATTGTTAAACAAACAAAAAAATCTTTATTGATCTTGGAATTCTGTGATTAGAATTTAGCAATTTTGGGCTTGTTAGAATCATCACACTGAGATGAACATTTTGGCAGTTAAATCATTCAAAACAGGCCAGTGGATCAAAAGTTTCAATATTAAAGAAATTTACTTGGTGACTCTAAAAAATCACTATTAAGATTACACAAAAGTTGAACGATCTTGGAACCCTGTGATTAGATTTTAAGCTTGTTAGAACATCTCACTGAGATGAACATTTTAGTAGTTAAATCATCCAAAACGGGCTAGTGGATCAAAAGTTATTCAATATTAAAGAAATTTGTTCTAAAAAATCACCATTAAAATTATACTAAAGTTGAACAATCTTGGGATCCTGTGATTATATTTTAATGATTTTGGGCTTGTTAGAATCATCTTAGTGAGATGAACATTTTGGTAGTTAAATCATCTAAATTGGTCCAGTAGAGCACTAGTTATTATCAATTTCATAAATTGAAACATATGAATAAATTTTAAAAAATATAAAATTTGATTGGCTAATAGAGTATTAGGTGTGGGTGGATGGGTAAAATTTTGAAATTTATTAGTAATAAAATATTACGTAATTTCTGGAAGCCCCCTTAGTATTGAGTACAGTGCAGGACACCAAACGCCATATATTTTTTATAATAAAATTTTTAAATTGATATAACTTCTTAAAAAATAAATCAATGCAAAAAATTTTTTATACAATGATAGATTTTTGGTTAAACTATAAATTTTATAAAAAGTTTTTAATTTTATTTAGTTTTGAAAGTGTAATATTAAATTAAAGTTATTGTCCGAAGGACATTACAGACGGAGCAATAGTGATCTGATGTCTGTGTGTTAACAAATTCTAAATTCTAATTGGCTAGATAAGGTGTAACATAAAAAATGATCAAAACAATAAAACTGATCCTTATTGGCTAGATCAGATGTGGCATTTGATATTTGTTCTTCGGACTTTAAATGGTTCCCATTTTCCTAGTATATAATTTAAAAATTTGGTGTATAATATAAAAAAAATAAAAAAACATATAAATTTTATTAGCCAATAAAATTAATTTTAGCTTAGTTACACAGAATTTGACCAATCAAAAGTCTAGATTTATGTTACATAGCAGGCAAAAATTTGGCGCCTATATATGTCTTTAGGTGTCCCACACTGTAGTAAAAAAAAATAATAAAAATAAAGTCTTATCTGATATTGTTATAAGACAAACTATATTGTAGTTTTTATTATAAAAAAATGTATTTTTATATAAAGTATATATAAGGAAGCTTCCAGAAATCAGCTGATTTTTGCTTACTATGAGCATACCCCACCTATCCACATCTGATACCTCAATTAGCCAATCAGATTTTACGATTATTAAAAAGTTAAATATAACATTTAATAGTAAATAACTTTTGATCTAAAGAACCAAATTTAATGATTCAACTACCAAAATGATCCTCTTAACGAGAGGATTCTAGTGAGCCCAAAATTGTTAAAATCCAATCACAGGATCCTGTGATCGAAATAGATTTGTGTTACTATAAAAGTTCTATAATTTATTAAATAATTATAACCTATTTGGGGGCATCCATAAATAACGTTATGTATCCCCTCATAGTAGCGCTGGACCCCCGCGTGCACTTATTTGTATGAGTGATACAAATCCAAAAAGGAAAATTAGCTAATCGGAGAACGTAAAATGTGGTGATCCTAGATCAGCCCAACACGTGAGCAAAGCGAAAAAAACACAAAAAAAACTGTAAAAAGAGAAAATACAAGAAAACAAATATATAAACCTGTCTTGACGGGAATGAAATTTTGCATATAATAGGTATCATTCTAACTTATAGCTTCTAATGTTAAGACCCTAACCCTACTCTAACCCTAAATTTTTAATTTCATGAACTTAGTTTATTTTTACGTTGAATTTTCTTTTTAGGTTTGTACCACTCTCACAAATAAGTAAAGCGTCCCCTTCTACTATATAAAAAATTTTTTCAAAATCCGTATATTTATATATAAAATTTTACAAAAACTTGAATATATTGTAATATAGTGATCCGATTTGGGTGATTAGGTATCATTCGATTCGTCTCAGTGAGACGAATCCAATGACACCAAAATCATTTCATTTGGATCACTGGATCAATAGTTATTTACAAAAAACCATTAATTTTTTAGTAATTTTATAAAAAAACATAATAACCAATAGTATTTGGCCAATAAAATTTGATCCAGTGATCCAAATAAAATGAAATTGGTACCATTCGACTTCTCTCACCGAGACGAATCGAATGGTACCTAAATCATTAAATTTGGACAACTGGTTCAATTTTTAGCCAATTTTTTCTAAAAAAATTACGTTATATTTTTTTGACTCCCCCTACTTATTGAGAAAAACGTTATTGTTTGTCCAACCCCTCCTCTTGTATAATATTATTTATGGATGCCCCCTTTATAGTAACACAAATTTATTTTGATTTTAGGATTCTGTGATTGGATTTTAACGATTTGGACTTGTAAAAATCCTCTCATTGAGAGGATCATTTTAGTAGTAAAATCATCGAAATCAGCCTAGTATATTAGAAGTTATTAACAATTAAAATTTAATATTTAATTGTTAATAACTTCTGATCTACTAGTCCAATTTCGATGATTTTACTACCAAAATGATCCCCTCTTGAAAGGATTCTTACAAGCCCAAAATCGTTAAAATCCAATCACAGGATCCTAAGATCGAAATAAATTTGTGTTACTATAAATGGGTTATAATTATTTAATAAATTATAGAACTTTTATAGTAACACAAATCTATTCTGATCACAGGATTCTGTAATTGGATTTTAACAATTTTGGGTTTGCTAGAATTCTCTTGTTGAGAGGATCATTTTGGTAGTTGAATCATCAAATTTGGTTTAGTAGTTCAAAAGTTATTAATTATTAAATATTATTAATAAATCTATAATTGTGATCAAAAATAATTTTGCAACTTTGGCCGGAATTATGAAATTTTTCACCTGATACTTTAGCAGACCTACCCACCCACCCAGAAATCAGCTAATTTCTGGAAGCTCTCTAACAACTTGAAGGAATGCAGTCGATAAATATGAACTTAAAACATTTAAATATGCTGAGATTAGAAATGCCGTTGGAATGTATAATATTAATATAAAAGGAATTGAGATTAAAAAAAGCAAATGAAAAGCATTCGAATATTATTAAGATCTATGATACATTAAATATTTATAGCATTTACTATTAGATATTGTTGATAATTCAAAGGCATTTGTATATTATAATACTATTATGGAGTTAAAAACTGGGCGAGCTAAGCATTTGAACAAGATATGAGAACAGTATAGATAAGAACAATATTGCAAAGAAATTTAGAATAAAAAAAATAATACCACAGGGTGAAACCTGAGTTTTTTAGAGTGAAACCTGAGTTTTTTAGGTTACGTTATCGATGATCAAAACAATCCTAAAATAGAAACTAAACTAACCCTAACTATAACATTAATAACGCAACTTAAGCAACTCAGGTTTCACCCTGTCATAAAATAATAAGATATTCATTCATCTGCTAGTAGTGATAGTTCAGCTAATTCTGGATTTGTTACTTTATTGGAATAGAAGTTGAAATCGAGGAATTTGATAAACATATATCATATTATTATAAAGAACTGGAGTTGGTAATGGCAAATGTATGAATGTAAGATATTTATATACTTTAAAAATCCAACACCATATAATGAATTCTTATAGTTCATTTATTGTTGTAAAAGTGGAAAATAATTACCTGCAGAACAGATAAATATTATCTAAGCATAAATATATTTAGCGATTATTACTGTTCATCAAAATAACTCAGATTATAATATAACTAGAGTATAAGTTCGGAGCTCATAACAATGATTTTAGCAAACATTCGATAACTATAAGCTCTGAAAAATCTGGTCATGTGCATGATCACATTATAGACGGAAAATGTGGGTTTGATATTTCTATTATGAATGCATCAAAATCGTAATTTCAGTCATCAAAGCATGCTTTGCTCTGGACAATTATGATATAATACTAACCTGAGTTCACTGATCAGTGACCCAGGTCTATTCTTTTGATTACTAATATAAAGATAATTCGCGCATGTGTATTTTATATTTAGATTATACAAATAATCATGTTTGTTTCAAAAAATGTCTTCGTCTAATAATATTAATGAAGAGTCTTCACCTAATAATATTAATAAAGAGTCTACTTTAACTGTTAGTTCTAAAAGAGATAGTAGTAATAGTTAACAAAAAATAACTGGTTGACCTTTTAAACCCGTTTAGGAACATTTTAATCAGGTAGAAAAAAAAAAGATGGGCATTACTCAGCAAGTTGCAAATACTGTCTACAAAAGTAGCCACGTAGTGATATTTCTACCTTTAAAATGCATATTGCACATAACTGTCCTAATGCCTTATTAGAAGCACAGCTTTTTTATTTCAAACAATTATCTAAAGATGATGAAGACCAAAAATCAAATAAGAAATGAAGTAGATTTAAAAACAAGAAAGATATTCTTAAATATGTTGAGAATTAAGAATTAACACCCAAAAGGCAAGAACAATTAGAAAATGGCATGTGTCTTGTATGGTATTTGTTTGCTCAGGTATCTCATTTAATGTCACCAAGAATGAAATTTTTCGTGCATGGCTTCAAAATCTCAGACCAGGTTTTAAAATACCTGATTCTAAAACACTTGCAGGATGAATTTTTAACAAGCAAATTATTTGGGTGGAAGCAAAAATGTAAAGTGAAATACAAAATAATTATATTACACTTGGTATTTAAATATTATTAAAGTTTATTTTTAACAATCTAAATAAATAATAATATTTTTATTTTATTTTTTATAGCACTTGACGGGTAGACAGATCCATGAGGCCAATTAATTTGGAACTTTTTGCTTTTGACACCTAACCACAAAGAGCATTTATATGCCTTGCATAACTATTCAAATATAGATCATATATCAGAATTTCTTGCACAAGAAATCGAGATAGTAGTTACTCAAATTGGAGCTGAGAAAATTTGTGCCATAGTTAGCGATAATGGCGTGAATATTGCAGCAGCATGGTACCGTAGATTCCCGAAAATAAGCAACCTTTTTTTGGATGATTTTAAGCAAAATAAACCGGGAGTTTCTTATTTTTGGATTATACAAGTTTTTAAGAATCTATGCCCAATAGCAAAGGTTGCTTATTATCGGGTGTTATTCTTAAAAAATAATCCACATGCATAAAAACTTGCGCATTGAATTCAAACAGGTTTTTACATGTACCTACATATGTTCTAAGGCTCTGGGCATATGCATTAAACTATAGTAGTACATATGTACTGTACGTACAGTACGTATAGAATATCGCTACTATAATACCTACTATAATGCCGTAATTTATTTATATTTTACTGGTATATTTTTTTTTATTCTTTTATTACCAGTATTATTTATTTTTTTATCCTTTTTCATTTTTTTTTTTTAATTTTTATTTTTTATTTTTTTTTTATATATGTTTTTATTTAAATTTTTTTTTATTTACGTTTTTTTTTTAAATTTTTTTTTGTTTTTTTATTTTTATAATTTTTTTGATTTATTTATTTTTTTTTTTTGCGTTTTATTATTTTTTTAATTATTTTTTTCATTTATTAATTTATTTTATTTTCGTTTTATTTTTAAATATTTTTCTTTTTTCACTTGTTTTTCTTATTTTTTATTTTTTGTAAATTTTTTGCTTTTTTTTTATTTTAATTTTTTTCGATTTTATTTTTTTTTGTTTTTTAACTTTTTTTATTAACTTTTTAACTTTTTTTAACTTTTTTTTTAAATTCGCTTTTCTTTTTTAATTTCTTGTTTATTTATTTTTTTATTATTTATTATTATTTTTTTCGAATTTAACGCAAAAAAAAAACGCTTTCATATTTGTGCTATGCTGTTTGCCCTTTTTTATATTTTTGTACGTTGTTCTGAATAGGTGCATTTACTTTCTACTGCAGTATTTTCCAGATTAGGAAGCTCTGGGTTTCACAAAATCTGTTGCGTTGTGTGTACTATATTCCTGATCATACTCTTGATCATGCTCTTGATCATACTCTTGATCATGCACTTGATTATGCACTTACCGCTCCACTTCATTTCACTCGGTATAACAGCTCTATTTATACAAATTTTCTCTCCCAAAAAAAATTTTTCTTAATATTCAACGATTTTTTATTTTTTTTCGGTCGAATTTTTTACCGGGCTGATGAAATAATAATCAATGATCGTTAAAGGAAAATTGGAAGATCTTAACGAAACGAAAGACAATTTGATGTTCACTTCTAAATTTAACTTGATCACTGGACTAAAAAATTTAAATACACAAAAAAAAGTTTAGAATATTCTAGGACAAATGATAAAACTATTTATATATCAAATTTTTACTTATGAAACCGCCTTTTATTTTCTAAGTTATTCCTTGCAAAATTTGGTATATAGATAGCTTATATATCATACACATACCATACCTATTGCACATGCTATACACACTATACAACTATACGTACTATACGTACTGTATATACTGTACATTAAAAAAATTCAGATATCATATAAATGGCACATCACTACACACAACATATAATACAAAATATTTATCTACTGTAATTTGACTGTAATTTAAATCAAAATGGAATAAACATTTGATTGAAGTATTTAGGGTTTTCTTAAGCAACAACTTAAATGCCATTTCATAGTGATCAGAATAGTGCACAAGCATTATGGTGTAATTTTGGCTATTTTCATAACCTTTTGGATAAAATCAATAATATAAATTATGATATTATTGAAGCATTACTTTTCTAATAATTGTAGTAATGCTCAATTGCAATGATAAAGAATTCTAAGTAGTTTATCAAAAATTTTATAAAAAATGGGTGTCAATAATGAAAATTCATAATAAAAAATATGAAAACGTTTGACAATACTTTATTTATTTTTAGGTCAGCGCGAAAAAAGGTGATTGGAGTAAAATGTTTTTTTACTGAAATAGTAAACTTGCTGTTCATTTTTTTATTATTTCAAATTTTTCTTCGCATAATAAACTACCTTATCATCTAATGACAGGCTTGATGATTGATTAAAAATACTTTCCTAAAGTTTAATTCCCGCATACTGTATTTGCGCGTAAAAACTCACAGGAGCATAAATTCAAATTTTGGCTTAAATTAAGCTTAATTCGTGCCGTGCCTCAAAATAACACCCAACTCACTATTACACGCAAATACGGTATTTTTTGCTTACTTTGACCCATTGATTGAAGCGCTTGAGAATGCCCTAATGCCCCGATCTCTACTGTAAGCATAATGATTGTTTTTTCAATATTGTATTTAAAATAAGCATAGTTTTCTGTGAATATAGAAATAAGTTAGTGTTAATTATAGATCTGCTCAATTTTTCAGGACTTATCAAGATTTTGAAATAAAATTGATAAGTTTTTATTTAAAAACAAATATACTATTTACAGTATTTTAGTTAGAATTATTGCCGTTTGCAATATTCTGTATCCTCTCAATAAATTATCAAAAAAAAAAATTGTGGTGATTATTAGTGGTTTCTGATTTCTTAAAACTGCCCTGATATCACGATATGAACTTATAATATCGGAGCAGCAAAATGAAATTAAAAATCAATAGTAATCACTAGTAATCATACACTTTTTTTAAATAATTTTAAGGAGGATTACAGAATTTTGCAAACCGCAATAAATTTCCATATTTTAATTTTAAAACCTATGATTTTGCAAAAATTAGCATAACGATAAGTGATATTCAAAAAGGTTAAATAAAATACCCTTCCCACTAGTAAAATGCATTAAATTTCTTCAAAATTTACTTTTTATATTAACAATACTAGTAGTTTATTGACCTATCACGCACTGCAACTGTGCAATGCGAACCCTTGTTCTTCTTTTTTAATGTTTCTATTTTTTATATTTTTATAATTTAAATTTTAATTTAATTTATTTGGTTTAATTTATATTTTAATTAATTTTTTTTAACTTAATTTTAATAATTTATTTCTTTTCGATTTATTTATGTTCTTTATTTTGTTTTTACTTTTATTTTTATTTAAATATATGTTTTATTTTATTTTTATTTTAATTTATTTATTTAATTTTTTTTACTAACTTAAATTATTTTTAGTACGGATCAATACGAGAATCAAAAGATGGTCGCAAGTTAGCGTAGGAAGAAAATATGCATGCGCATATACACAATACGTTCATGATATTGTAAAAAAAAACAAGTTTTTAGTAATGCTTATTATTTTTCTGGGAAAATAATAAGTTGCTAGAAACTTGTTTATTTACTAATAAAGTAGCGATTATGATTGTATGATTTTACAGATTTGAGAGGTAGCTTATTTTCAGAACAAACAATTTTATTATTGTTTTGGTTCGAAAAAAGTGAGGTAGCTTATTTTCGGGTTAAACAAGTTTTTAGATTTTTTGGTCAAAACCAAGGGGGTAGCTTATTTTCGGAGATGATTAATCAAAATTTTTTTAATTTTCATATAATCAATCTTTTTTTCCATATCTTTAAAATAGTGTTTTAAATTAAATTTAATGCATTCGATTTTTCTCACATATTAACAAAAAATTTAGTAAATTGAGTATATAATTAGTTATTGTACAATCGATCATTTCTATTTACAATACAATGCATCTTATTTTAAGTTATAAATAAAATAATTCTTGTTAATAATTGATTTAGGGGGCAAACTTTTAATAGTCGGAAATTGAATAAATTAAACAAATAAGCTACAATTTTGATAAATAGATTAGCACCTTTTTTTGTTAAAAAATTTGTTATTGATAAAGGTCGCTCAAGTATTCCTTTATATTCAAATATAATAATAAACAATAAATTCTTACTAAGTTTCTAACCGATCCAGTAATCATTTTATTGTTAATGCTCAAAGCTTTTAAAACAAATAATTGATATTTTGATACAAATATAACATATGCTCCGATTTTTGAAATTTATAAAAAAAAACCTATTTTTTTAAAACTTTAAAACTAAATAATTTTTGATCTACTGGTCCATTTTAAATGATTTTACTACCAAACTGTTCGTCTCTTTAAGACAATTCCAATGAGCTAAAAATCATAAAAATCCAATTACAGGGTCATAAGAAAATGTGCTATCAAATAGATAACGCACCTGAAATTGGTTTGACATAGATCAAACCAATTTCAGGTGCATCACTTATTGATAGTGCATTTTTTTATGACTCTGTGATTGGATTTTTATGATTCTGGGCTTGTTGGAATTGTCTCAAAGAGATGAACAGTTTGGTAGTAAAATCATTTTAAATGGACTAGTAAATCAAAAATTATATAGCTTTAAAGTTTTAAAAAAATAAGCTTTTTTTATAAATTCCAAAAATCAGAGCATATGATAAATATAACACATCTTTTAAAATAATAATAATAACATAAAAAAAAATTTACTCTTGTTGCTATAAAGCAACTTTTACTAGTGATTCAATAAATTGATTTATTATTGTTGCAACAAAAATTTAAATTAGCATAATTATTAAAAAGAGATTGAGATACTTGAGAACCCTTAATAAGTAGAAAAAAAATCATATTAATTTGAAAAACTGTTTCCAATTTAGGTTTATTTGGGATCTTTGCTAGGAAAATCACCCTTCGAGATTTTCCAATCGGGCAAATTCAGACCAACTTAGACCAGAATATCAGTTTTTATTTACATGTAAATCGCTTTACTTTGTTGATTCTATAGTTTATTAAATAAACTATAGAAACCCGGAAGATTTAGATTATGACGGTCCTCTAACGCTTAACCTGAGAACTTCTGAATCTTGCGGAGCCGTGCAAGCCAGGCATACGGTAAGCGCTGTAGAAGACATTGCACCAAATATCTCAGAACCCATATCATCATCTCCCTCTGAGATATTACTTTCTAACCCCAACAATTTAGTGCTAACTTATCCTGATGACAAATTGCTACCAGATAATAATGCTAGTACTTCAAATACTATTTTAGCACGCCACACTGAAATACCACACTTGCATTATACACATTCTTTATTATCTACACAACAATACGGCTCTATCTACCCCAAAGAACAAGAGATATATGATGAATATAAATTGTTACCAGACGATTCTGACAATTATTCTAGCTTACCTACTAATAATATAGAAAGAACAAATATCAATTTTCATCCTAATCTACTCGAGATTTATGAACCATCAACATGCTACAACAAATTTTTTTCTACCATAGATTACAATCTTTACCTTCAACACAAACTGTTGGCTCCTTTTTAACCTATCTACAAGAAGAATATCCTATGTTTTATAAAAAACAATATATCAGAATCTCTTTTAAAGAAAGCAGAATTGATTACGTGTTTGAAGAAGCACATATATATTTATTACATGAACACCTCTTACCTAATCACTTTTTTGTACCTTTTGAAGATCTAAGTTTTATGATGATGTTCCACTCAAATCAAATTATTCTTCTAACTCACATTCTAACAATAATAACAATTTCCAATTGCCAGCTTCTATTAATGACCTTTTTGATCCTATACCTTCTCTTACTTCATCACCTTATAACAGTTCACCAACTACAAATGGCAACCCCTTAATATCTTAAAACTTTCAAACTACTCATGACTTACATATTAATATCACTAACCACAATGATAGAGGTTTTAACTCAGCTTCTAAGAGACAAATATGGCAAGATTATTGCATTAACCACGATATTTCTATTGCTTGTATTACAGAAACCAAAATTTCACACAAAACCAAACTCTCATTTTGTAACAACAATTTGTATACATATTATTGGGCTAATGCTGATAGTTCAATAGAAGGTGCT
>QKWP01001888.1:51272-64323 GCA_003550325.1 Gigaspora rosea
ATTTTTTGTTGCTATTTTATAAATATTTTGTTGAGCAATAAATTTTTGAAAAAATTCAATTAAATTAAAAAAAAATAGATTTTTTTTAAAAATTTTTAGATTTTAGGCATTATCGCAAACTATATGCAGTGTAACAGTATTGTACTACCCAAGTGCATATCCCTGCATATGCTGAATATATGGTTAAAATTCAGCTTAATTGGATCAGTAGTTGTCGAGAAATAAATTTTTAAAGTTTAATGTACAATTTACTATATAGTACAAAAGTTGTACAAAAATTACTATGTAATTTTGTACAAAATTTGTACTACATAGTAAATTGTACATTAAACTTTAAAAATTTATTTCTCGACAACTACTGATCCAATTAAGCTGAAATTTTAACCATATATTCAGCATATGCAGGGCTATGTACTTGCGTAGTACAACACTGTTACACTGCATATAGCTTGCGATAATGCCTAAAATCTAAAAATTTTTATTTTTTTTTAATTTAATTGAATTTTTTCAAAAATTTATTGCTCAACAAAATATTTATAAAATAGCAACAAAAAATATATCAAAAGATAGCCCAAAACCTACTTTAGTTGGCATAAAAAAATTATAAATAAATTGTTAAAATTGAAGAACTTTTCTATATGGACAAAATTAATTTTAGTGCTTGAGGTACAAATCTTTCTGCACCGGATCATAACGATTTAATATAAAAAATGATATATATCGATTATAGATATATATCGATTTTTATCCAATTAATCGATATATAATGATATTTTATAATCGATATAAAACAATTAAGTGCTATATGGGGTGAAGTCAATAGAAATGAGACAAATTTATTAGATATATTTTGTCCCATTTCTATTAACCTCTCCTCATATATCTATATATAAAATTTGCTAATGCTGATAAATTTTTTTAAAATATTGATCAATCTGTATAAAATTTATTTTATTTTATTTTTTTTTTAATTTTAATAGTGAGACCTTGCTCTTATCTTGTATAAAATTTATATAATTGGTAGTTTTTTTTTTTTTTTTTATTAAACCCTAGTTCTATTGCTAGGGGCGTAAGTGGCGCTCTTTATTTAAATTTCAAAGGTCTTATGTTACATTTTTACATCATAGGTTTCTATCCTAATTAACCTATACCTCCCTCCTATTGTCCATTTTCCCGGGGGATCCAGCCGGCCCACCACTCTGGTGCCCCGTACCTCGCGGATCTTAGGTAGCTTTAAGGTCATCAATGTCCGCCGGTACACTATATAGGTTGGCCATTTTTTCTACGGCCCGGGAGCACTTTCCATTTTCGATTGGTGCGGTATTGTCAGGTACCCTTACACATTTTTCGATTTTCTTTTTATAGTGGATATCCCTTATGTTTACGACATTTCTTGTCGGATTTTCTTTCTTTTTTTGGACGCCGCATGACCTTCGTGGCTATGTCACGCAGCTCTTATCGCTGTAGTGCCATGTCCGTAGATAGAGAAGAAGTGCGAAGCCTCAATGTAGATCTTGGCCATTCGTGGTCCCAACACGGTTTTTGTCATCTACTAGACTCGAACTGGCGACCTTGCGAATGCGACTCCGGAGCGCTAACCACTGTGCTATCTGACCCAGGGTCATTAATTGGTAGTTTTAAATAGGTTGTTTATAATAATAAAGTTGCGCAATATCTGTTGCTTTAAAAAAAATCAACTTTACATATAATTAAATTTTTGTAGGACGCTATATGATTTTTGTAGGTTGTACAAAGAATTGATTGGTCAGATCATATGATGTTTACATATAAATCATATGATATCATATAAATTGGTTATACAAAGTTGATCTACAATCGATTTTATATGAAATTGGAAATTTGTATACCTTATCCTTAATGGTACTCTATTTTTAATTGCATAATATTGTAGATCATTTCTTTTTTTGGGGGTTGTCTAAAGCCATGTACCCACGTGACATTTTCGTATAAATCAACCAAACGGAGTCGCAAAATTTTGTTTACACAGATCAGCCCGAAGAAGTCAAAAAACAAAAAAAACGCAAGAACATAAAAACGGCATTCTAAACCTATCTTGGGCCATTAATAAAAAATGTCGGGAAGGTAATTTTACCTATATTGGTCCTAACCCTAACCCCGACCCTAATGCTAAACAGACTCTGATACGAATTTTAACTAAAATTTCAAAAAATTACATGGGTACATGGCTTTAGCCATCCCCTTTTTTTGGCCAAAAAAAGCAGGAACCTGATGTAAACAAAGATCCTACCCTTGGCTAAATTTTCAAATTGGCCTTTTCATATATATAAAAAATAAAATCTGAATTTGGCCGCTAAAAATTTTTATTGGTTGGGACTAGGTTGTTCACACTGTAGCAAAAAGAATTCTAAAAGTGATAAATAAAATTATTTTTTATTAAAGAACACAGTTTTAATTTTGTAGCATGATCAATTAAAGACAGGATTTTATGTATCCAATCACAAATCACAACTGTGAAGAAAATTTAGGCATCTGCCCGTAGGCCAGTGTTGTCATTGGACGTGTCCAACACTATGTTTTTTGTCCAAGGCTTAAATAATTAATGAATTAATTTAATAAATATATAATTATATATTTTTTTAGGTGCTGGATTCATTTTTAAAGAAATTAAAATAGATAATATTAATAAAATTTTAATTTGAAAAAATGTCCAAAATGTCCACAAAACGTCCAATGTACTTTACTGTCCCGTAGGTACTAGAAAACAAAATAATAGTTTATTAATTAAACCGTAAGCGACGGGTTTTATACTAGTTTTAAAAAACTCGGTCGATCCATTCCATATTGGTAAAATCAAGACCATGTGAAATTACACGACGAAATACGCAATGTGATTGGTGGATTAAAATAGGTAACCAATTAAATTGTTAATTTTAGATGTGTAACTTCACATGCATGAAAAAGAGGCAAAATATCCAATAAAGATGCGATTTATTGTTTTTCTAAATCTTTAGAATTTTTCCGGGTCTCTGCCTATAAGGCTGATCATATGACGGGTACGTCCACGGGATATAAAGTTTCATTTCATGTATTATGTCAGTAAACATTCAGAAAAAAACTGAAATGGCAGAAAAAAAGCGGAACCATTTTGACTCTCATATAAATTATGGCCCACCTTCGAAGAAACCGTATAATCCCCAAAATCCTCAAGGAAGTGACAATGGAACGAATGATGAGATGACATCTAGTAGTCTTAATGCTCCTCAGGCTATCGCAAACATAGACATTTCGGATCCGGAGTGGCTCGAGGTTAAAATGCTTAACGACAAAACCCTTTTTTCCGAGTAGCTTTTTTTATTAAACTTACGTTTGGCTTACTTGTTTCAGAGGTATCAAAAGGAAGCTTTAATTCGTGCGTTGAGAGAATACAAGAGACAAGCAGAACGTGCTTTAGAAATGAACGAAAAGCTTCAGTCAAAAGAAATTGAGTATCAAAATCGACTAATAATTATTGATCAAGTGTATATCAGTTTTTTTCTTAAAGAATTTCGACTATATTTATCTTCGGATACTCACACATAAAGATTACTTCGTTTTCAGTTTTTGGAATACTTACGAATGTTTCTTTGTCGATTTGATGAAGATGCAATGATGGATATTGGTTCTGATGGTAAATAAAAAAAAATTTTGTTCATTAATATATTACAAATAACATCATAATCATTTGACAAAAGTTTGAGTTTTTAATACACATCATATTCTAATTTAAATTTATAATTTTTATTAACAATATTAATAATTAGCAAATTTCAAAGGGAGTTATCTGCAACATATGTCGAATATTATTAACATGGAAGATAAAACACTAGAAAACACCAAAGAGGTGATTTCGAAAATTGTTGATAAGATAATAACATGGTTGAATGAACGGAATTTGCTTATCAAAACATTACAACCTGAACATTCTAAAGAATCAAAATGCACTGATCTTTTAACAAGTGAAGTGCAAAAGTTAAGTAGATTATACATGAACGTTTTGGAAAAAATTAATGAACAGGATAATAGGTTAAGTGCGGTAAATAATTTAAATATATTCTTGAGTTATTTTATTTGTCTTAAATTCATTGAATCAATTTTTATTTAATTTTAATAATAAAGCTGCATGATCTAACACGGGAACTAGAGGTGACAAAAGCTAATCTTGATTCAACTACTCAACAACTTGAGGCTACACAAGATAAACTTTCACAACTTGAAAAGAATGTGGATAGATCAAACAGCTTCACTTTAAATCCATTTCTACATACAGGAAAGAAAGTTGACTCAAGTGCACAATCGGTATATTTTATTCAAAAATTTGAGACCAATTTGGGCTAATTTTAATATATGCTTTTATTTCTTTTATTTATCAATTGCTTCAGAGTAACAGTGCAAATCGCGCATTGGATGAACGGATGGAATTGGTTGAGCAGCGAACATTAGCTGAATCTCGATTGAAAGAATGTAACGAATCACAATATGAAAAAGCCGAATTTAAGAAAAAAATTTACGATCTTCAGGAAAAGGTATTCTATTATTTTATGTTTATTTACTAGACATTATTAGGGCATTAATAAATAAAGTTTATCAAAATAGTTAAAATATGTTCCTGAAGAACGTATTAAAGAATCAGAAGCGTACAAAGCTTTGCAAGTTGAGCTAGAACACCTTCAACAATCCTACTCACATTTATATTCCCTTTTTGAAGAAAAAACTCGAGAAGTACAAATGCTGACAGCTTCACGGGACAAAGCAGATGATTTACTAAAAGTATCTAAGCATTTTTCTCATTAATATTGTCTGTTTTACGTTAATTATTTCATAAAACAGCTATTTTCGTTGAATCAAATCATCTTAGGCTGAAATGAAACGAATGGATCAGGAATTTCAAGATGTAAAACAGGAATATCTTAATGATTTGGATCGAATTCGTGCTAAAAGGAATGAATTGGTCAAAGATGTTGAAACATTGCGATCAATGATACCGCAAGAATTTCGACAAATTTCAGCAATTAGGTAAATTCTAATTATGTTACTTTTTGATTTATATTTCAATAAAATAGAACTACTAGGGTACATAATTAATTAATGTCTTGTTTAGGATGCTTGCAAATGATAGAATGGAATTTATTCATATTTTAAAAGAAGAGATCCGTAAACTAAACATTAAAATTGCAGCCTTTGAAGGCAACAAAAATTCCATTGAACATATACGTAACGTTCAACTTACGCCTAATGAGTTGAGTTTTAGAGAATCCCAAGGCACTGATATAGCGAAATACATAACCGAAAGTCTCTCATATGAGAAAGTAGATCGAAAGTATATAAGCGAGTTTTGTCATTTTCATGAATCACGAATACTGGAAAATTTAACAAACTGGATCTACTATACAATTTCTAGAGATGATAAATTATCAAGATCAGCTCAAAATTCACCAACAATGGACTCTCAGCAGTCCTTGGACGTCAAAGAGCTTATTAGTAGAATTAAAGACCTTGAACTTATGAATGATATTTTGAAAAAAGTAATTAATTGATTATGTTATAATTATTATATTAGCCGTGGTCTTTATCTGTCTACTTTCTATTTTATAGAATGAGCAAGCACAGTCTCGAGAGATTGAGTTATTATTCAACCAACTGGAACAAAGAGATGATGCGAATCACAAAAAAGCTTTCGAAATTTGTACACAAGATCAAAGAGTTTACACTCTTAAACAATCGGTGATTATTATCTTTTATCTGGTTAATGGATATATTATTAGTAACTTAAGAATTGACACGGTTTAATATCTGCAGCTCACGAAGTTTCAGCAAAGATTAAATGCAGTAACAATGGAAAATGTTTCACTTCAAAAAGAAAGGAGTTCCATGGCAGTTGTTATTCAAAATCAAATTGATGTAATACGCCAACATAAATATCTCTTAACAAATTTAAAATCTCAACTAGTAAGTAAATTAATTTATCCATTTATTCACACTTAACGCACTAAATATCGTAATTGTGCCTCGAATTTGATAGGAAAATCACAGTAATGAAGCGAGTACTACGGCCCAAACATTAGCCATATATAAGCAAAAATTGCAGGAGTTTGAACTTGAAATTAAACGTTATAAAACTAGTACTGAAAATTTAAACAATGAGGTGACGTATTTATGTTCTTCCTTCCTTCTAAGCAAATTAAAGTCACATCCGCTTCATTGATGTTACGTTTACCTCTTATTACACAAAGGTCCAGAAGAAATCGAAAGAACATACAAGAGAATTAAGGAGGCGAGATGAAGAGCAAAGAGCAATGGAAAAAGAACTAAGACATGTAAAAGAACAATTGGAGGTAAAGAAAGAACAGATGGAAGAACTAAGGAGAAATACGGCATCAGTTCCATCAGAAACGCAAAGACTCCTTGAAGCTTATGAGGTAAGTCATTCGTTATATATTAATTAGTTTGACAGTTACTCTAACTATTCTACTTGTTTCTTTTTTATTCAGACTAAATGGAAATGTTCGTCTTGTAATATAAGATTTAAAGATCATTGCTTATCTTCATGTATGCATGCTTTTTGCAAGGTATGTCTCGACAAACAAGTAGATGGTCGAAATCGTAAATGCGCAAAATGTGGACAAAAATTTGATAAATCCGATATCAAGCAAATATTCTTTTAAATTTTAATTAGGATTTTTTTTTTTTGGTGGGGCTACTTGACAATTGTTTATAGTTTCAAAAAAAAAAAAATCTGGGTGTATTAATGAAGTTCAGTTAGTTTATTGCTTATTGCTAAATAATTATTTCGAATAATTCGAAATATTTATACGAAGTGTAATTAATTTTATCCCGGGCTTATTGAATATTAGTCTGGGTGCCACAATAAACATACTGGCATTTATATATTATTATTTGTATATACAAGTTTTTTTCATTTTTTTCATAACGAATTCGACAAAAATGCAATGTTGTTGTAACTTTTAGTGGGGTTAGATTATATTGTTAGAGTTATCGATTACAATTTGTCGAATTTGTTATATAATTAAGACTTCAACGATGAACAATTTCGGTTATCGGTGCATGTGGGTGATATTAGTGAAAGTTATTAGATATTTTTTTAAGGTCAACTTTAATAATTTAGTATTTATATACAATGATACCTACAAGATTTTGTTTTTGTTTTTTTTTTTTTGGAAATCTTCTGTAACTGGTAAGTGAATATTCCACTTTAAATATTTAGGTAGAAGATTTCTGCCATTTACATGTCTCAATAGAATTATTATTGAACTTATACTAATACTAGGAAAAACCTCATAATCGGAGCATAATAAATCTATCGTGTAACAAAATACAATATTTAAACCCAGAATTATAATTATATACTAGTGGAAATCAAAAAAACTTATTTTATAATTATTACAGATATATAGCAAATATCAATATTATGTCATTCATTTGGTTGCCTAATCTATTTTTGTCAAAATTTTAATTATACATATTTAAGGTTGTTAATGCAGTAATGGAGTATCTTACTCCGGTGCACCTCGGAGTAGAATCTAACCAAGTTTAAAATTATTGGAGCAACATGGAATAAGTTGGAGTAGCTATAGAGCAAATGTTGAAGTCAAATGTCATGGAGTGTTAAAGATTGGGTCAACCCGCAACTCTATATATACTTACTAGCATGCAGTATAACCGTATAACAAAGTTCATTTCTATGTTTACATCAGCCTCGACATAACGAAATCGAGTTTTTGACAATTTGGTATTAATAGCCTGACGCCTTCATTATATCGACATACAATAAACAAAAATTTTGTTTATATATACAGTATAATCTCGATATAAATTGTTGAATTATCATAAATTTTTTTAATCTATTTTAATTTAGATTAAATTTACCAAGAATTTTTAAAAGGTACAATATACAGAAATTTTAATAAACTAATGTTTTTTTAAGTTATATTTAAAATTACAATGCAGATTAGAAAAAAATAGGTTTGTAAGTAAAAAAAAATTATATTCATAGGTAGTTGGTTCAATAATTTTGAGATTAATTAAATAGAGTATTGCTAAACGTCACCGCAAGTGATCATCACCGCTCATATGTTCAGCCAATTGGATTGCAGGCTCTTAACCAAACCAATAGCCGAAGCAAAGAAAAAAATACAAAAAATCTTTAATAGCGAAATATTTTACTATGATAAAATGTCTTCGGACAATAAGTAAATATTTTTTATAATTAAACTTTACATATAAACTATTCCTCCCAACTTAAGCCTTATCCGACCCTAACCCTAAATCTTAAAAAAATTTATAATTATGCAGTGATGATCACCTGCGGTGAGATTTAGCAAATTTCAAAATTTTTTTATTTCTTATTTTTTTTTTTAATTTCAAAGTATCTATTTTTGGAACTAGGATTTTATTAGCTAATTTTAGAAGCTTTACATAAATTAGTATATAACTAGCCATATATACAACTTTTGGCTGCCTATTTAAATAGCTTATTTAAAGGTTCTATACTAGAAGCTATATCTGCAACAAAATTTTTTATTTTAATTGGGAATTGATATTCATACTATAGGTTTTTGCTATTCACACTATAGATTATATAACATATTGATCACTTCGATTATATTATGTATACAACAATAGCATAAAACTAATTTTCTTAATTTTTACAATAAAGTATATATTGATTAAAGCATGTACTGTAGGGTTCCTACAAACCCGGATCAAATCAAACTTTAGATCAGATTTGGGTTTGATTTGATTTGAAAACCCAAACTATAATTAAAAAAAATATTTGAGTTTGATTTGAAGCAAACTTTTTAGTTAAATTTGAGTTTGGTTTGAATTTGAGTTTGAAGTTTGCAAACTAGTTTGAGTTTAAATAATATAAATATATTTTTACATTTTAATTGATAATCTGCCAGTCAACTGGAAAGTAATCATAGTGTAATGTGATGCAAATCATATAAATCACTATAGGCAAAATGTGGCATACTTACATTTAAAACTTTTTTTCTTACTAAATTAATGATACTTGTCGACTAATTAAAAGTTGTAGAGCTTGTCGAGACGCATCTAATGGTGATTAGATCATCCAAATTGGCCCAATGGATGGCAAAATATTGTCGAAAACAATTGGCTAACTATATAAAATCTCTATATAAGGGCTAGGGTATCTCATATGATGTTACACATATGTTATTTTATGCAGATCACGGATTCAGCCCTATAAAAGATTATGCAAACTTGTGATTGTTAAAGAATTTAACCCACGGTCTAATATTGTTAAAAAGAAATTTTTTTCAGTTGCGTATTTGCTAGTAAACTGTTTTTTCGTTAAACAAACTATTTAAAAAGAGGTTTGTTTAGAAACAATAGTATTAACTTTGCGCATGTGGCTTCAAAAATGTGCATGTCAAGTAAACTTTTTTAACAACCGGTTTTTTTCTTTAACTTTTACAGGATATAACTTCAGTCACTTGTTTACATCCAATAATATTATAAAAATTATTCGTAATTAAGAATTTTTTGAAAGTTTATTGGAAACCTTTCATATTTATTAAGTGATCTATTTATAGATTAGACAATATTTAGAATCGTATTAAATATAATATATAAACTATTTGGAAGATTGGATTTTTTGTGTGCAAGTGTTTGTAACAAGTATTTAAAGCAAATAAAATTTTTTATTATAATATGAGTAAGATTGTTAAAATAAAAAAATTAAAGATTTTTAGTCTTCATACGTTCGTAGACATAAAATAATTTGATTGGCTAATTACTATTTTTAGATTAGTTAATGAATGATCTACAATATGCAGCATGTCCGTTATTTAACTATATTGCAAATCATATGAGATACCCTACCCTAAACAAATATTGTTTATATATAGTTGATCGATAATATCTCACTATTTTTGGGCCGATTTTGATGATCTAACTACCATTAGATGCGTCTCAATGAGCTCTACAACTTTCAATTAGTCAACGAGTATTATTAACTTAGTTACAAAAAATGTTTTAAATAGAAGCCAGATCAAACTCCAGAATCCTAATGTACTGATAATATTGTCAATTATCTTTAAAGAGTGATGATATATTTAATGCACTGCTAATATAGTAATTAGTTTAGAACCCAAGCAATTTATAAATAGCTAACAATTTTAAAAAAACTTAATACAGTCAAACCCCGCAATAGTTACATGCCAAAATCGGACCTTCTATGTGCCTATTGCAAGATTATGACTAAAGTAAGCTAAAATTTATATATAGTATATATAATTAAATAGGAAAATTAAAGTGACTATAGTGAGATTGTAACTAATGCGAATGTAACTATTGCAGGGTTATACTGTATATAACTAAAAATTAAAAAAATCTACAAAAAATAGGTATTAATATGGGGGTCCACTAAAGCCTTGTACCCACATGACTTTTTATAGTAGATCAGCCAATCATTATCATGAAATTTTGTTTACACGAAGAAGTCAAAAATCAATAAAACGCAAAAATATAAAAACGATAGTCTAAACTTGTTTTGGTGCATTAATAAAAAGGGTGTTTCTAGGCATCTCCCGCAGGAGATGTATCTCCCGCGAAATTGGCCAATAAAAATCATTCCACGTAATGATCAATGCCAAATTAGCGAATAGTTAATCGCTCTTGGTATAACATAACACGATCAGGCAAATTTCAAAACAAACGTTCACCTTTTCAAAAATCATTTATTTCTTGAATATTTACATAAGAAACTACCTTTCAAGCCTAACAAAAAAATTTTCCTTGACCAATTTTACTATATACATCACTAACACTAACCCTTACACAAACCCTAACTCTACCTTAAACGAATTTGGTTGTGGGAGATATATAGCTTATATATATCCTGCGAGAGATGCCTATAATTTCCCTAATAAAAAATGCAGAGAAGGCAATTTTACCTATATATATACCCTTTTCTAACAGTATTTAACCCTAACCCTAATTATAACTAAAATTTCAAAAGTCACGTGGGTACAAGGCTTTAACGATTCTCTTAATATGGTCCAATGTAGTGATGCCACCTAAATTGATTTTTGAAAAAGGCCTATTTCGTCTTCATTAAAGAAAATTAAAATTTTTTATAAGAAAAGTATCAAATAGTTTCATTTTTCAAGTAAAATAGGTCAAAAACAATTTTGTCTTCAAATTTTAATTTCAGGTTTTAGAACCCAAAATGCTTTCGTCCTTATGTATAGTCTAGTACATAAAGATTTGAACCTCAAAAAGTTTTATAATTTTAACTTTTAGTAAAAGTTTTTATATTTTTTATTAATTATTAAAAATTTTTTAATATCAAATAAAATAGGTTTTATCTAACTTATTATATTATTTTTAATGCTTTAACATTGTTTTATTTTAATAATTTTGCATGTACAATTTGCTATATTCAAAAAAAAAAGAAAAATTTTTTTTAAAAAAAAAATATTTTAAATATTTTCGCAACCAATATGCAGTTTTATGAGCTTGTACTATGCAAGTGCATTAATGTGCATATGATAAAGATATGGCTAAAATTTGAGCAAAATTGAATTACTAGTTGTGAAAAAATTAAGCTTTAAAGTGAGGTAATTTGATTTTTTTTACTATATACATATATATATAAATTACTATAGACTAGGCTATGTCCGGAGCTCATCATATGATATTCATCATATTACACAAACGCGTTAATCTGCATATGTTGGTGACATTAAAGCACAAATATAGACACGCGCGCGGACAGACAAAAAATTTTCAAATTCCATTTCTGATAAGATTTACATTATATATATGCAATTATATCAAAAAAGTAAAATTTGTCAAAATTTTTACAATTGAAGCACATCAGGAAGGTAATTTTTGTATCACTTTGCATAGAAATTAAGGGTCCGTCGCTACGCTCCAGCCAATTACTATAGTAAATTATATAGTAAAATATTGTTAAAAAAAGTTACTATTAATAAATTATTTTATTTTATTAATAAAATAATCAAAAAGATATATATTAAAAAAACTCTTTCCGCTGATCCCCATTTCCGAAATTGGAATAAACAAAAAATTCAACAAGAAACATAACCTAAGACTAGGAAGTCAATAGGAAAACTAAAAAGTACCTCTAAACAAAGAGAAAGAGGACTTAAATTTATCTAGAGTTTACTAGAAACAAAAAGGTGAAAGAATAGTGCCTTATAACACAAACTCGAAGAACTAAATTTTTCGAAAAATTTTTTACAAAAATTTGGGGAAAACACTAAAACCCTGTATCTCAGATCACTTTCAGAACACGTAAACATACAGGTATTAGAAATTGAAACAAACAAACAAACAATCAAGTCGACTAATAGTAAACAAACAAAAAAGGAGATAGCACGTGTTTGTTTATATCTATACCAAATACAAAAATAGTACAGAGATAACCCGGGTACAAAGATCATCAATGAACTTCAATCAGGTCCCAGACTGGAAGATCAGGTACTTAAAAGGAGGGTGCCAAGCCTTGAGGCTAGGAGTACGAGCAACAATAGAGTATTTAAGAAAAAATTGTACAAGAACACAATTCATAGACTCAGAAATTGCGGAGGCAATACAAACAATATCAGCAGAAGAAATCTGTATTATTAGACAACTTTTGGAGTATTACCCAAAAATTTCAGAAAAACAATTAAGTGGTAAATCGCAGATCAAGGATATAAATTTTATATGATCATATGGCGGAGATCAATCATAACTAACACCCAATACTTCATTTTGACCTTATAAATAATTCATATTATAATTAAAAAAATAATATTTGAACTTCAAATCTAATAGAGCATAACAAATAAAGTCACTAATTTAAATAAAACTCTTTTTTACCACGTAAGTTATCAACTTTACTCTGTAGAAAACGCACATTCCAGTTAAAATATTTCAGGTCTAGTAATAATTTCGATCCTATTTTTTTAAAAAATGTAGCATTTTCTTTTTATTTTTAGTTTTATTCAGATACGTGAGCTCGTAGAAACTATTTGGC
>QKWP01001888.1:66936-87043 GCA_003550325.1 Gigaspora rosea
GTAAGTTTTCTATGCTTAATATGCAGGTTAAATATTTGTTGCAAAGTTGACCCGTCTTTCCACTGAAGTGATGTACATGACGTGCATGTCATGCTTTTTTTTCTTTTATTTGCTAATAATGTTTGAACTTTCGAATCCTTAAGTCCAAAAAGTGCAAGATGATCATTATTTTTGCACATTCCATACTTTTTTCAAATGATAGTTGGTGTTTTACCAACATATTGACATATTTGATTTTGGCCTTTAAAAACCCGCAAACTATAGTGATCTTCCAATATCTGTTGTAAAATATGATAGGTTTCTGAATTACGATATATTACTAAAGATGATGCATTGCCTGGTCCAGCAAATAGAAGATCTTCCCGTGAAGAATATCCAATACTTGAAACTACTACAGAAAACCTGTTAATTCGTAAATATAATGGAAAAAATGAAATATCGGCTAGTAATTCTGATACAATTTCATTGTCATAAAACCCGTATACTGCTAATCCAGAATATTCTGTTTGATTTTTAAACAACTCTCGATATATAAAGTTAATGGCGGCTGAAGGTGTATCCTCTATATTACTAATTTTTTCTTCTACTGAGCATAAAAATCCTGGTTGTAAGGGTTAGAAGGCCTATTAACAATAGATAAAGTAAAGTCGTAATTATTTATTCAGGTTATTACATTCATATAAAGACGTAAAGGAAGTGTTCGTATATTATCCTCTGTAATTTTTAAATTTGGAATCTACCAATCACGAGAGTATGGTCCGTAATGAAGATTTGAGCTTATTTGCCCTTTGTTTACGAGTTTTATAGTATATTTTTTATTTCTTGACATTTTTAATTAGAAAAATGTTCACCATTCCAGTAATAAGTAATTTTTAATATCAAATGCCCGCCGTATATTACTATGTATTGTCGATCATTTTTACCCTTTAATCACGATTTTCCACTTAAAAGAAATTCAAGAAGCAGACTCAAGTAGTAAAGTAAATGACGAAACAAAAGAGAAGAAAAGACAAAGAAGAGTAGAAGCCCTCTTGATAGCGGAGTGCAGTACAAGTGATTATGGTACACAAGAAATAGAGAACACCTTCACTAAGCAAGAGGGGAAAAAAGAAATTAGAGAAGTACTAGAGGAAGAGTTTTTAGGCGAAAAGGCCTATAAGGAGGTAATGGAAATGGAAAAAGAGCCAATAGAAAAAGAGGAAAAAGAACAATCAAGATGGATGCAAATAGATACAGAAAAAGAATTGAAAAAAGAAGATAAAAAGAGATAAAACGGAAAATTTGGAAATGTATACCCTATGGGATCTACCACCTAATTTTAACAATTGTTAAATCAAGACTCTAATGAGACGCTATAGTAAAGTGTTGAATATCATTTGGATTAGTAGTAGTTTCAAAAAAAGGGCAATAGTCAGTATGCAATAAAAGACGCAAAAAGTAAGTACATTCTAGATGAGACATGGTCCTTAGGGCAGTGTCATTAATCACCTGATTATTTTTTATCAGAGGCCTACCCCCCTCCCTCTTTTTTAATATATAAATAGTCAAGTTCTTATATATAATTTCAACTTTTTTTACCCCCCTCCCCCCCTAAAAAATCACCTGATTTTTGTTACTCCTCTTACCAATAGGAAGAAAACATATTAGGGTTTCCCAAGGAGACAGCAAAGAAGAAATTTTAACGAATAGAAGGAAATTCAGGCTGATAATAGAGGGCATACCTAGGGATACAGTAGAGGTCTTGTTATTCCATCAGTTGAAGCAAGTTAAGGCAAAGTCAGTCTTTATTCCACTTAACAATAGTCTAAATCCCAGAAGTTCAGCTTTCGTCTATTTTAACAAAGAAGAGAACATGATCAAGGCTTTTAATACAAAAATCAATTATGGTAATACACTCCTTTTTTGGAGGGATATGGCAGGAGGGAACAGAGCAGAAAAGCAGAATATACTTACAGAAAAGAGGAATAGAGATAATCCATACCTAGAAGATAAGAAGTGGAAAAGATCGAATCGGGAAGAAATAAAGTATTGTTCAAAAATAACCAGAAGACCATGTCAATGTTCAACAAGAAGGAGGTTGCGCACAATAAAGAAAATGAAACTACAAAACAACAAGGTTAAAGGAACTTCCATAAAGAAGAGAGAAGAAATAACGGCGAGAAGAAAGAAAGAACAGAATATAGTAAAACACTTGAGGGAAAGTTAGAAGAAATCCTACAGCGTCTGGAGAAAATAGAAGCAAGCAGCTCAGAAGCAGACAGAGGAAATATCCAAAGAGAAAGAGGAGTGCCCAAACGCTCCTGAAAGTTGCGAAAGTTGTACAAAAGAGACAGTTGATAGTAGGGGATTGGCTGCCTCTGCAAAGAAGCCAACTACAGAACAATTAGCCAAAAGGTCCGGTAAATTTAGGAAGTACATATGGAAAAAATAGTGGAGGGCTTAAGGGGAAAAGAACTAGAGAAAATGAGTTAGAAATCAAGAAGAAGATAAAGAGAACAGAAAAGGAGATATTAAAAAATGATCAAAAAAAGACAATCAAAGGGAAAAATTAGAAATTGAAAAGGAAGTAAAGGTTTCATTAATAGAACAGATCAAACGACAAGAAGAAATTGGAATTAGAATAGCGTGCCATAACATTAATAGTTTAAAAAGCAATGGGCTCAAATTGGAGGCACTTGAGATTTGGGCAAAGGAAAACTGTATAGACGTAGTAGGAATTGCAGAAACAAATATAACAGAAAAAGAAGGCTTCTTTTTATCGAAGGACTCTGTGAATTACAAAGCATACTGGACAGAGACTGATCAGGAAAAGAAGAAAGGATTGGGAGTGGACCTACTTATCTCGGAAAAGTGGGTTAAGCATTTGGGCCCAGTTAAAAGATTCAGCAATTATGCTATTACAGCAAGTTTTTTCTTTAAACAACTAGAACTAGTTGTCATGATGATTTATCTGCCACCTAACGATAAGCGCCATAAAAAAGAGATTCAGCAAGAAATAATAAAGAGCTACACGAATAGAAATCATCAGACAGAGTTTATTTTTATAGGAGATTTTAATACGATAACGAACGACAGAGCAGGCCCAGAGTCTGGAAAAGGGAAAAAGTCAGAAAAGTCACTTCCAATTGTAAAATGGTTCGAGAGACAGGGTTGTTACGACACATATAGAACATTGAACCCTTAGGATAAAGACTACACATGGTCACAAGGAGATTTGAGAACAAGAATAGACTACATTTGGGTCACAGAGAAGTTGGCAATAGGGCTAAAGGAGGCGAGAGTGGAGGACATGACTGTTTATACCGGAAGTGATCATAATTCTCCAGTGGCAGAGATAAAGCTAGAGCATTTAATATCTAATTATAGTAAAGCTGCAGCGAAGAAAAAAGGTTTTACAAGATCAGTTTTTTTGTATGAAGAAGCAAAATAGGAAGACTAGGAGAATTATAGAATAGAGCTAAACAAGAGAATAGTTAGAGCAGAGTCAATAAAGAGGTGGATAATTGACCCAACCCGATAGCTGAAAATGAAATAGAAGGGGCCCTGGACTCAATGTGGGGAACGATAGAGAAAAGTATTTTGGAAACAGTGATGAAGCACATTCCAAAAAAGAAAATATGCAATACAAAAAGCTCCAAAATTATTAGGAAGAAACCAAGGTTGGATAAGATAATAGTAGAGCTAAGTAGATGGGTAAAGTACGCAAAGAAGAAAGTAGGTAACAAGGTCATGAAGGAGGAAAAAGAGGACTTCGAGAAATTTAAAGAGAATATCAAGAAGAAATACCAGGTAGAACTAGAAAATATAGGTAACAGGATCACAAAGGAGGAAAAAGAGGATTTCGAGAAATTTAAAGAGAATATCAAGAAGAAATACCAGGTGGAACTAGAGAATATAGGCAATAAGTGGGAAGAAAAGGACGTAGAAGACTTAAGAGGATGGTGGAAGATTCTTTTTATCAAAAATTTGGAAAAAGTAGAAAAAGAAAAATTGAAGCAAATTGAAGAAAATATAGAGAAGTATTGTCAGATGATAAACGGTGACCAAGGAAGAATGTTAGCAAGTTTACTAGAAAAGCCCTTTAAGGGTGCCATAATAGATAGATTAATAGAGAGCTCAAACAACTCTAGAATACTAATTAGTGAACCGTTGCAGGTGAAAAAAAAACAAGAGATTTCTTTCAAAGACAATTTAGAAAAAGAGGTTTCGAAGCTAAAGCCTTGGGAAAAGAATGGTCACAGGTATATCAACCCCTGAAGAGGGTCCATGAAAGCTGGTTTGAGTCACTTGACAACGATATCGAAGAGGAAGAGTGGGAGGATATGTTAAAAGACTTAAAGAACAACAAGGCCCCAGGCATTTCAGGAATAATGTACACTTTAATTAAAGCAGCAGACATCGAAACTCGGAGGGTCTTTAGGAAGTTTGCAAGCCTCTGTATATATTTTGGGAAAATCTCTTCCAAATGGAAGATATCGCAAATATACCCAATACCGAAGGATACGGACTGGGGTTTCGATCTCAGAAACGTAAGACCAATTGCGCTTCTAGAAACGTTTCGGAAGTGTACAACGAAAATTTATACAAAGAGATTGTCACATATCATCCAAAAGAATGATATACTCAGGGATCTAACTTTGCTGGTTTGACAAGGGGTCTACAGAAACACCGGTGCATATAATTAATGGAATAATGGAAGACTCAAAAGAAAACAATAAAGAACTGTGGCTGGTACTGCAGGATATGAAGAAGGCCTTTGATTCGGTCTCTCTTGGGGCGCTAGATCTGGCTTTGGCAATGCTCAAGCTACCAGAAAAGTATAGGCTCTTTATAACAAACCTTTTTTACAAGAGGAGGTCAAAAGTGATTACAGCAGTAAGCTGTACAGAAAGTTTTGTGATAGAAAATGGCATTGAGCAGGGTGAATCAATTTCGCCGCTAGTTTGGCGAATTTTTTACGACCCACTCTTGGAGCGTATTCAAAGTGACCCAAGCCTAGGATACAAGATGGTTGTAAAGGTCCCTTACAACCTCAAGATGAATCACTCTTTGGTGCAAGAACAAAGACAAAGTGTAGTAGCCTTCGACATGGATCACCTCATCTAAAGAGCAAATGGAAAGAACAATTCAAATTGCGGAAGAATTTTTTAAGCTTAATGATATCCAAATAAACGCGAAAAAATCCAAGTTAATAGTCTGCAATTCAAAAGTAAGGAAAGAAAAAAGAAACATTATTCTAGGCAGCGAAACAGTCGAAGAAGAAGGTGATAACAAAATAGTTAGATTTCTTGGAATTTGGCTAAATTGTAAACTCAAAGAATTGTTGGTCAAGGCGAGGGCTAAAGAAATAGTTATATTAACAGCGCAGCAATTGAGTAAAAAAAGAATAACACTAAGTCAAATAGCATACGTTAACAATATGTGCATTCTTCCAAAATTGTGTTACCTCCTTCAAACAGTCAAAATTTCAACAAAAGCAATAGAACAAATCCATACACCACTTTTGATTAGCCAAAAATAAAGCAGGACTACAAGTAACAGAGAGCAGAGCCGTGATAAGCCACAAGGATATAGGGAACTGCGAACAATTAAAGAGTGAACTATTTAACAAACAAGCAATAAGCTTGTATTATAGGCTAAACGAAAAAGGAGCAGTGGAAGTGGTGACTGATATTCGTATTAACCAAGGTTTCTTGCTAGCCGGTATGTCAAAAGGAAGCGATATTAATGAATGCAAAGACATTGCAACAAAGGTCTGGAAACATAACTTGGCATGTCTAGTCCTAGCAAGATTGAACATGATGCAGCTTAGCCTCAAACCAGACCAAAAGGATTGGGGGCTAATAGAAAAAGGCCAAAGAATTGCATCAGTTCTAGGAAAGAGCTTCACGTTTGAATGTGCAAAAATACTTAGGGACCAAAACCTCATTTCACACAACAATTACTAGATATCCAGGGAAGAAAAATGCTAATATGGCACCAGCTTAGAACTAATAGAGGCCTATCGTGCAAAGGCAGGAAAGCAAAGTGGTTTACGTTAGTGAAGAAGGAGCTTCTAAAAGAAGAGAGAAGTAGAGAAGTGAAAGAAGAGTTTGCAGCAGGGACAGTAAATAAATTGGCTATGAAAGTGAGACTCAGATCGGTAGAGGAAAACCAGAGGAAAAAGCAATGGTTATTAGTTGCTAAGGAAAACAGCCGTTGGGATATAAGACGTGTAGTTAGGAAAGAGCAAGAGACAATCCTTATGGAGCATTTGATACAAGAGTCGCAAAATGAAACAACAGAGACGATAGTAGAGAGATGTAAAGGTTGCAATCAGAATAGGTTAGAGACGTCTCAATCTTGCGAGGAGCAGACCGAAAGGAGTAATATAGTAGGAGTATTGCCGACTAGACCGCATGGAAATGGTAAAAGGAAATTAGATTTGAATATAGATGCAATACTAAGGTGGGAAAAAAGGAGGGAAGTCAAGGGAGATGATATGTTAGAACTTCCACAAAGGTTGGAAGAGGTACAAGATTTGGGAATAGAGATTATTAGAAACCAGAAACTTAGTTTAGAATTGGAAGAATTAATGATTAGGAAATATAGAAAAAATAGATTAGAGAATAGGAATAATTTAGTATTTTTTACGGATGGCTCCCTGGCTAGATCATCAGTAGGAAAGGAGGTAATTGATAGGATGGGAGCAAGTTGGGTTCAAATAGAGTTAGATAAGGAGGAAATTATAGACGCAGGATATGTGGGTACTCCGGATTGGCCGTCGTCCACCAAGCCGGAGCTGCTAGCGATTTGGTTAGCATTATTAACAGTTCCAGAAAAGACTAAAGTTCAAATCAACACGGACAGTGAGGTAGCAATAAACAGCATCAGAGGTGGTAGCAAGATTCGTTTAAGCATTCCTGGTTAAGGCAGAAGAATCAGAATCTGACAAGAAGCATACTCGGGTTAATTAAGACAAAAGAGATACAGCTTTTGTTAATCAAAGTTAAAGGACACAGTAGGATAATATAGAACGAAGTAGCAGATCAATTAGCTAAAAAAGGCTTAGAAGTTACAGATAGACAAAGATGCGTAACAGCATTATCCTAAGTTCAGTGCATAGAGTTGTATTGGAAGAACAAGAAGGTGGAACAGCCGAGATGTCAATTTATGAAAGTCTTAACGAACCTTAAAATAGAACTAGAGTGGTGCTTAATGAAAGCAATCACAAAAGAGGAACTACAAGATAAAGATATGAAATTTAAGTGGTCACTCTTATGGAATAGGATCAAAAGACAGAATGGGATAAGATGTACCTCAATGAGGAAAAATAGAAGATTGGGAGGTCTATTTAAATGTCTCCAAGAGAAGCTACCAGTTCTAAGAACTTTAGCACGACGCCGTAAGGATATATATAGCGATAGTAATTGCATAAGCTATAAGAATGGAAAAGAAGAGGATCAAGATCACCTGTCAGAATGTTCCAAGTACGAAGATCTATGGAATAATTTAGAAGAGACGGCAATACAAGCAGCATGAACAGGGGTTCCGGTGGACCTGCGACATTCGGAAGTTAAGGACCAGCTTAGAAAAGCGTTCTGGGGTAGTATGCAAAAAGAGAGAATAAGCACAAGGAAAGAACTAGTAAAAGGCCTGGTAAAAGAAGAAACTTTCACGAAGGTCCTGCTAATTCTAAAAGGGAAAGTTAAAGAAGCTACGTGCTTTTGTGATTGCGCAAGCGTCGTCGCTTGGAATATCTTCTACGAAGAAATCTGGAGAATAAAATGCGAAGATATAACCAAATGGGAAAAAAACATTGGAATTAGTAGGAGAGATAAGATAGAGAATAAAAGGAAAAAGAATCCAAAAGACCTTAAGAAAGATCGGCAGGAGAAGGAATTACTACCAGAAAAGGAAAAAAAGAAGCTTCGACAAGAAATCAAAGAAAAGGAGCATGCGGAAAAGTGTAGAAGAGAGAAGCTTCTGGAGGAAGCAATCGAGAAGTTAATAGCAAAGGGTGAAAAGCCATTTTGGTATGGCTTGTAGGCGAGTCTGATACGCCTTCTATATAAACTAAGGTTCAAATAGTGCGGCAGGTCACACCTGAGTACCCGAGAGGAATTTGGGTGATGTCAAACTTAGATATTAGGTAATCATTTGTATAATTTTAGATAGTACAATTCTTTTAATAAAAGTGTTGGCGAGACTGCCTAAGTTTAAAAAAAAAAAAAATAATCAAAATAATTTTATTTTTATTAATCCGGTAACCTAATAAGGGCCGTGACATATATTACCTAATATTTTATGAGGTGGGGGTCAGCTGAGATCTTAGATTACACAATCTAGAATACTAGCCAATCAAAATCAAGAATTATTTAACCATAATTATAAAAAAATTTGAGATAAATATACTTTTTTGTGTAACAAAATTAAGCATTTTGATTGGTCTTAGATAGGGGTGAGGGTCTGGTCTCTTAGTAAATAGATATTAGGTAATATATGTTACGGCCCTAAGTAAATTAAATTAAAAAAATCAAAAATTAATTTGTACAAAAAATATTTGAATTAGAGCTATTTGAGGTACAAATCTTTTTGTACTGGACTATATTACTAAATATAGGGGATGGCTAAAGCCAGGTGCATTTATGTTTTTGATTATTTAATTAAAATTAGGTAGGGGTTAGTTAGAAATTAGGGTTAGGGCTTGGTTTATAAGTAAAATTGTCTTTTCAACATTTTTATTAATGCTTCTAGACAGGTTTAAACACTTGTTTTTTGTATTTTCAGCATTTTTCACTTTTTTTTTTGTTTTTGTCTCATTAGAATGATCTGTAAAATCAAAATTTACAATTTGATTAGCTTTTTATCATGTGAACAGGACTTCAAAATATACATAAATAGGTCAGGTATGAGTTTGCTTATTTTTGAGGTTTTTTATACAGATCTTTTCTATTTATAGAGGTCGACTAAAGCAGAGTTAATTCAATATATGATCTACACACTGCATAAATTACATTATTGATATCTATATAACCTTCTAACAATAATTGCATCAAAAAGGTAACCCTAACTTTAACCAAATTTCACTCCGCTTTAGCCGACCTCTATTTATAGTAATTTTTTGTTTATTTTTGAAGTTTTTTCTGCAGATCTTTCCTTTTTTAGTAACCCTATAATTAACCTAACCTATCTATATATATTTCTGGGTCCTACATAAACGCACCTGGCTTTAGGTGGCCTTAAATATAAAAATGATTTACAAAAAATATACAAAAATAAGCAATAGCAAATTGTTACCTATCTATATATAGCTTGGAGTTCTACTAGTTTGGTAATATATAGTTAATTAATAATAACAGATTAAAAGTATTAAACTATAGTTTTAAATTGTACAAAACTAGAATAACCAAAGTCTATAAGATAGAAAAATTAAAACAGTAAATTGGTTTTTAAAGATCTTGTATACTCAAACTTTTAGCACACTAACTTCGGATTAGCTAACTTTGTTAGCAAAAATATGTGGCAAATAAAATTTTATAAAGAATAAATTTAATAATGAATGTGAATTTAAAAATATAAAGACAATTGCTTAAGGTATTCCTCTCTAAAGTTATATTTTAAATGAATTCACAAGAATTTGTAGCTTTTTACATATTATAAAAGGCAGTGTTGTCATTTGGACGTTTTTTGGACACTTTGGACATTTTTTTCAAATTAAAATTACTTAAAATTTTATTAAGATAATCTATTTTAATTTTTTTACTAATGAGTCCAGCACCTAAAAATATATATAATTATTTATTTTTTTAAATTACTTTATTGATTCGTTAAACATGGTTGGACGATTTTGGACAATCTTGGACATTGGACAAAAAACATAGTATGGACACGTCCAAGTGACAATACTGATAAAAGATATTAATTTGGTCTGAAATTAAGGTGTTCAGGTCTTGTTATAGCAAAATAAATGATTAGGATAAGGGGCATGCCATTTATTATGTAATTTTTACCATGGATACATGGTCAGAGGTAGTGATCACGTCTATATATTATATTAATCAATTAGTATTAGATAAAATGATTACACCATACATGGGTAGAGGTGGCTACTAAGTAAAAAATATTACGTAATAAATGGCACGCCCCTAAGTATTTTACTTGATCTTTGTTCTTACTAGTTAGCTTTAACAAAATTATAAAATATACATAGATAGGTCAGATATTAGTTTGCTTATTTTTGATGTTTTTTATACAGATCTTTTCTATTTATAGTAATTTTTTGCTTATTTTTAAAAATTTTTTGCAGATTTTTTATTTTTGGTAATTTTATAATTAACCTAACCTATCTATATATATTTCAGGTTCTCCTTCAACTTCAATTCAAATATTAGTTCTCTAATTTTATTTTTCTAATTTGAATTATAGTTTTAAAAAATTATCCTCTTTTTTTTTTGCCTTTTTGTTTAAATATATCAATTTTACAAGAATTTGTGACTTTTATATAAGATTATAGAAATTATTTAATCTGCGTCTAAGGTTCAAAATATTTGTAACTTGTTAGGGAAGTGCAGAAAATCACGTAATTTTTAGGGGGGTGGGAGTCTCCAAATATCATGCCCTATATATATATAGTATAAATAGCCAATCATATTAAAGAAAATTGATTTTTAGTTAATTGCAGATAGTTGCTACATAGTAAAGTCTAGATTTTACTAAGCAAATCGAAAAAATCGATTAAGTAACCTTATTCAGCAGATCAAAATACACTTACTATAAAATTTTCATAAGGATTAGAGAATTTTTTATTAATTGACTTTTGATTTTTACGTTCGACAGAAAATTTAAAATTTTTAAAAAAATATATTCGCCCATAATTGACAAACGTTGCTACATAGTAAAGTCTAAATTTTACTAAGTAAATCGAAAATATCGATTAAGTAACCTTATTCAGCAGATCAAAATACACTTACTATAAAATTTTCATAAGGATTGGAGATTTTTATTAATTGACTTTTGATTTTTACGTTCGATGGAAAATTAAAATTTTTTAAAAAAATATATTCGCCCCACAATTGACAAACGTTGCTACATAGTAAAGTCTAAATTTTACTAAGCAAATTGAAAAATATTGATTAAGTAACCTTATTCAGCAGATTAAAATACACTTTTTATAAAATTTTCATAAGTATTAGAGAACTTTTTATTATTTAACTTTTAACTTTTATGTTCGTTGAATATATTTTTTAAAAAATTTTAATTTTTTCGTCAAACGTAAAAATCAAAAGTCAATTAATAAAAATTCTCCAATACTTATGAAAATTTTGTGAAAAGTGTATTTTGATCTGCTAATAAGTTTACTTAATCGATTTTTTCAATTTGCTTAGTAAAATTTAGACTTTACTATATAGCAACTTTTGTTAATTGTGGATAGCTTATTTTCAGGTCAAAGACGTTTTGAGTTTTTTTAAATTTGATTGGTCAATAGTTCTATCACTAGAGGGGGGGTCAGAACCTATGTAAACCCTAATTACGTAATTAACTGCACTTCCCTTACAACAAAGCAGATAATTAAAAAAGTATTTTACTTGATCTTTGCTTTTACTACATTAGCAAAATAAATATACGAAATTTTTCGAAAGATATTGCATGCCGAAATCTTTCGAAAGAATTGCGATCAACACGAAATTCTTCGAAATATGCGCAATCTTTCAAAAGATTTTGACATACATTTCTTTCAAAATATTTCAAAATATATTGCGAAATATTGCGAAATAGACCAAATAAAAAATGCAAACCTCTATTTAATTATCCCTTCAGGGGTCGCAAAGGTAATATTTCACATATTATCGTTTAAATCTGCAATATTTTGCAATATGGCAATTACTATTTGTACACTAGTGTATAAACACGGGTACATATAATAATTTAAAATTTTGCTTATGAAACTACTCTTTGGGCTTTAACCAAAAAAATTCCTTGCAAAATTTTATTATAAACTATAACCCCCTTCCAATCCCAAAGCTGACTCTAACCCTAATCTTAAATCAGGTTTAATTTTGGTCTATAATTTATATATAACGCGAATTTGCAAATTAATTAATTAGTACCCGTGTACATACACATAGTGTATAAATAGTTTTTTCCTTGCAATATTTCGCAAAATTTCAAATTTTTTTAAAATTTTCGCAATTAAATATAAAATTTTATATTTATTTATTTATTATTATTATTTTTTTTAAGATGAGGTCATGCCTCTGGTCTTTATTAGATGTATATCGATCATTACAACATTGTTGTACAATTTCTATACTATCTATTTTAGTACTGAAACTAGGACTAATTTATCTATAACATAGATTTACCAGAGCTTTCCAAATTCTCATTTATATGGCTGACCTGGCTTTGACATCACTTTCCAACCTACAATTGGTATTCACATGTCTACCACTTTATCCACACTACTAGTATCGGCCCTTTCAATTTGATGTGATGTTCCAGGTGGGTGCTTTATGCTTTCAGATTGGTGTATCTGAGTATTTCACCTATTGGCGTACTTCTCAGAAGTTCGTATCTTAAGCCATGCAGCTGCCTCTGCCACATTGGGTAAGTATCTCAAGCCTGCATGCTACCACAACTAACCGGGTTCCTGCGTCTTTAGAGTACAGGATTTAATATTCCGAATACGGTAATGTGCGAATAACTGTACTTTCCAATATGGTGACAAGATGTTGGGCATGTTTCGCAAATGTTTCCAGTATAGGTATAGTTGAATGGCATTATGAGGCTTAGGTGACCCTAGTTACCACTACATACACTTGTACCAGCTATCATATTGGTGGTCCTAGCCACTTTATCGTCTGAAAACTCCTATATGGGTACGACTTTTTTTATTTATTATTATGGGAATAGAAATTTGTTGCACCCGCAACATGTCACACCCCAATTCGGCCAATCAAATCACACGATTTTGTAGGCAAAAAATTTTATTTTTTAAAAATTCAAAATTTTACTATTAAAATGTAAAAATAAATAAGCGATATCAAAGCATATAATGTAAAATTTTATTCCAAACAACTTTTTTTTTTTTTTTTAATATTAAGGTGACCACTTAGGTACCCTAGCACTTTATTGGTCCAAGCGGATTGGCCCAGTCAATATGACTGTGCCACATATTACATTTGTATAACGAGAGTACAACTAGCCACACGTACAACTTTTGGTTGTCTAATTTAAGTAGTCCGTCCGAAGGTTCTACACTAGATGCTATACCTGCAACCCAACTAGGGGATTGCCTATTTAAACTCTCTGTCTTCTACCTATGTTCAATGTTTCTTCCAATATACCCTTTCGAGTAATTCACTATTAAAAGTACCCTGAGGCTTTAGCCAAACATCTATTGGAGGCATTTGCCCCTGTGGTAAACCTGGTAGAGGGATACCTGTCCCCCACAGGTATTCATCTACACTTTCGATAACTTACGCATTCACCGAGGCAAACAACTTGCAGTCAGGGGGTTACCCTGCAACCGCTACCATTACCTACTACTGCCCTTGTGAAGTTTACTAGACCCCAGTGCCCGGTCAGTCACTCTTTGGATCCTTTTCCCCAGTTATCCCAGACTACCAATCCAGTTGGCCCGGAAGGATCGGTCTGCCAGGCTTTAGGTGCCTAAGGTCTCCCTTTCCTTGGTTCATACTTCTATAACACATGACCTTTTCCTCCGGTACGACTCCAGCGGCCAGGTTGGTGGGCCCCCTTTGCCATAGGGGCTCTTGCCTGTCCAGTTTTCCGGTCAGTCACCGCTAAGATTCTTTTCCCCTGTACTGTCGAAAGTCTAGCTATCTCTTCACTCGGGACTTGACAAATGGGTTTCTGTTTCTCCGGTTCCTTGGATTTGCTTGTGTAATGAGACACAATTTTGCCTGCAAGCTCCCATTCAAGATGGGAACCAAGGACTACAGGTAGTGTACCCAACCGATCGACAAGACACAGTTACCGGAACACAGGTCTATTTTTCAAAAGCGTCGCTAGTGGGATTTGAACTCTAGACCTGCCACTTGGGAGGTGACAACTTACCAACTTCCCTAAGTCGCTACACCCTTCTAAACAACTTTTTCTAAGTCATAAAGATAGATTATCTTAGTAAAAAAAACGTTTTATAGGAAAAATCAAAAATTTCGAACATTAGCACATATAAAACTTTTTTTTGCTAATATAAATCTATCTTTACGTTTAAGAATTATATGTAAAATTTTATACTAAACAACTTTTCTAAGTTAAAAAGGTAGTTTGATTTGGTAAAAAAAAAGATTTATATGTGCTAACTTTGGAAATTTTTGATTTTTCTTATAAAACGTTTTTTTTACTAAGACAATCTATCTTTATGACTTAGAAAAAGTTGTTCAGAATAAAATTTTACGTTATATGGCATGCTATTTTATATAAATTTTACACTTTATTATGTAAAATTTTTAATTTTTTTAAAAAAAATTTTTTTGTCTATAAAATCGTGCGATTTGATTGGCCGAACCAGTGGTGCGACATGTCGCAGGTGCGACAAATTTATTTTCCCTATTATTATATATATTATATTTTTAAATTAGAGTAAATTTATTCATCACCCCATGCGATGCACCTTATATGTCGCTCTCCCAATCAAATTTTAAGACCAGGTGTAATATTACACAATTAAAAAATTCAAAACAAACGTTCGTTTTGTCAAAAATTGTCTATAATTTAAAATTGAGTATATGAAACTACTCTTAGAATTCTAACAAACAAAATTCCTTGCAAAATTTTACCATAAAACCTCTTCTCGTCCATACACATAATCTATACCTCACCCTAACCCTAACCAATAAAAAAACAGGTTATTTTAATTGTTTTGATTTTTATGTTGCACCTGATTTTATGATCTGCGGCAGGTGCGACAACATCACACGTGCGATATATAAATTATTTCTTTAAATTTATTAAATATATATTTTTATATATTTTATTATAATAAATATATATATAATTTATTAATAACTTTATTTTTTTAAAAAATTTAAAAATTACAAATATAAAGCAAAGTAATAATAGTATTTTTATTAAAAAATAAAAAAAAAAAGACAAAAAAAAGTAGCGTTATTTGTATATAAAAAAAACAAAACAAAAAAAAAGTTTTACGCATCATAATCAGGTTTTTCTTGTTCTTCATCAGATATATTATCTATATTTTTTATTAAAGTTGTAGATTCTTCATCTTTTTATATATATTCGAAAAATTTCTAAAATTTGAACACAATGCAAAAAATCGCAAATTTTTAAGAAATTTTAAATATACACGCCTTTTTTTAGCCTTTTTCTTGTCTAAAAAATATTTTTTTCAAATAAAAATTCAATTTAAAAATTTAAAAAAAAATTTTGTATTTTAAAATATAAACTTACTTTTTTGGAGGTTTGCGAAGGTCGTTTGAGATAATTAAATATATCCTATAAATTTTTTAAATGTTTAAAATAATTATAAAAAAAATGTGATAATATTTCTATATAATCTATGTATAAATATACTTGTTCGAATTCTTCTAATTGTTCTCCAAATTCTTCTAATTCTTCTAGTTTGTTTTTTCTTCTATATCCTCTGAAATTAATGTCAAAAATGATTCAGGTCGTTTTAACATTCACTTTATTTCGAAAAATTGACCAAATTTTTAGTAAATAATAGTAATACTAATAATAATAATAATAATAGGAGGTTGTTAAATATTGCAGGTTGCTATATTGCAGGTTAACATGATTGGCCAATTAGATCACAGGATCTTGTATAACAAAATGAACGAAAAATTAGGAAAAATTACAAAAAAAATTGAAAATTTTAAATAGCTTGAAATTTTATTATATAAACTAGCTTGGGCTTCTAATTAAAAGATTTAGCGCTTAATTTTGCATATATATATGCACCCGCTAATCTAATATTAATACTAGTTCAGACCCTAACCCTAACTAATAATTATCAGTTATTTTAATTTTTTTTTAATAAATATTACAGTCAAACCTCCATAAATGCAACCTCCATAAATGCAATACCTCCTTAAATGCACGTTTTATTCTTTTCTATAAGATGTTATTAGTACTAAATGCATGTTCTATATTCTGTAAATGCACGTTCTCTTGAATAACATTTTATATCATACTAACCTCTCTAAATGCATGTAGCCAATCAAATTTTAGTATTTAAGATAGGTTATACAGTTTTTGATAGAAGTTACACAAACTTGATGATTTAATTTTTAAAGCTGCAATTTAATTGGCTCTCTCTAAATGCAAACCTCCTTAAATGCACGTTGTAGGCTTGTCCCTACAAGTTGCATTTATAGAAGGTTGGCTATAATCTGCGATATCGCAATCTGCTAAATTTATCAAAATCCTAATAATAATAATAATAATAATAACTTGATATCTTTCAAGATCTTCTTTAACGATATCTTCAGAAATCGGTAACTTTTCGTAGTTTGGACTAAGAATAGATTGGATACTGCCATTGCGTATGCTGTCTTGTGGTTAGTTGTTTCTCCGAAGGGAAAAATTCTATTTAAAATTCAAACAACATAAGTATCATTTTATCACAACTCTTGCATAAAGAAGCTTAAAACAATTCTTTATCTTTTCTGATCTCTTCCAATTCAAAACTTCAGATTTCAGCTTGGTGTTAATAGGGTCTAAAAGATTGCCAAAAATAGAAAACATAGAGTCTTTGATTTTAGTAATTAAAGTCTTTGCAACAATCTAACTTTTTTCAAAAGCTAAAAATTTTTTAAAATTAGAAAATAATAACGTATTTAATATTTTTGAATATATGTGAGAATTGCAAACATTTTTCGAATTTATTTAAAAATATTTAATTCGTAATTTGTGAGAGATATACAGAATTTCTATATATAGAAATGGAATATTAAATAAAAAAACAATTAATACATATAATCTGGAGCCAGAATTAAAATTTCTCAATTCCTGTTGAGTTATCATCTTTTGTATTGCTAACAAAACTGTAGAGGCAAGTTTTCTCTTTCTAATAGTGATAAAATCATCAAAATTGGCCTAATATATCAAGAAGTATTCTTATTTTTGCCTTTTGGCTATATGAAATTTCTTTGCAGATCTACAAAAAAACTTTCATATGATCATAAAGACAAAAATGAGGATATCTCTTGATTTATTAGGCCAATTTTGATGATTTTACTACTATTAGAAAAAGAAAATTTGCCTCTACAATTTTGTTAGCAATACAAAAAATGTTGACTTGACAGGAATTGAGAAATTTTAATTCTGGTTCTAGATTATAAGTATTAATTGTTTTTTTTTTATATTTAATATCTCCTCATATATATATAGTATTACTATAGTAATTCTTTCTATCTCTTACGAATTGCTAATTAAACATTTTTCGAATTTATTCAAAAAATATTTAAATATTTCGAATAAATTCGAATATTTTTAAAAAATATAAATAAATTTTTACAGGTCCATGAAGTTTCTTCACATAATAGGCTTTTCAATCTTTCTTCAACAATCTTTACATAAATTCATGATTATGGTCCCTAAAATAGTCTCCGCTGCTCTCTTGAATTCTGCATCGGTAGGATAGATTGAGTTGTCTAACAACTTATTGGCGATTCCTTTAACGCTTTGCTAATTATAAAAAAATTATTAGAATAAAATATAAAAAATTAAAATAAAATATAAAAAATTAAAATAAATATTAAAAAAATTAAAAAAATTCTCTCAAAGAAAGCCTTTTCATTTGTTGCGTCATAGTTCTCAACCAAATTGTCTTCGAGTTTTTTCATTCAGTCTTCAAGCTGATCAACTTTCGAAATAATTCGCTTCATATGATGAAGAAGTTTACCCTGGTTCTCTAAAAGCTTAGAGATCGATGTCTCCAATACTTTATTTAAAATTAAATTATAATCAATGAAAATCTTTAAAAAATAAAAAAATAATTAAAAAATATAATTTTAAATTAAATTAACAACCTTCGAAAGTTCATGCAAGTTCAGTTGAACCTGCGGCTTCCACAGTTGAACTTCCAGTTTCCACAATTTCTTGCTCCATTTTCATGATTAGATTTTGTCTATGTGTAGCTTTTCCTTTGGTGGTCTTGTTCTTGGAACCGAAGGGTTTTTGCCCGAATATTCTTTCAAAATGTGTATATGTTTAAAAGTTTATTAATAATTATTGCTAAGAAATAATTAAAAATAAAATATAAAAATATAATAAAAATAAAGAATTTAAAATCAATGATCTTATAGTGAGCCAGAAGATAAAGACTTATATAAAAAATATAAGCCAGCAGACTTAGCAAGATAATTTCCATCACATTCGTATGGCTAGAGCTTGCCAGAGGTTTTACTACTTATATTTAACCTGTCTACAATCATATATGGATTTTAAATTCAATTAATATATATGTTAGCAAATTGCCAGTTTGCTATTCATAGTATCAGCAACTACATATATATTAATTAAGAAATCTATAATTAAAAGTTATAGAGTATATTATGGTATATAGAATTATTTACCTAATAAGTTATAATTTGAAAAATAAAAAGAAAAATTAGTCGAACAAAAAAACTAATATAAAGTTGGTTGTATTTATAAAATTTAAAAAATAATTAAAACAAAGTAACTAAATGTTAAAAAAGTGCAAATTTTTGTAATAAAATAAATAAAAAAAAGCTTAAGTAGTATTGCGAAGATTGGTGGTATGTTGCGAAGTTGCAAAGTTGTTGAAAGTTGTAAAAGCAACATTGTTGATTGATAATCCATTTTTTACTTTTATGGTAAAATTTAATATCACCACAGGTGATTATCACCACTCATATATTTAGCCAATCAGATTGCAGGATCTCATGTAATCAAAACAATAAAGAAGCAAAGAAAAAATCCAAAAAATCTTTAATAGCGAAATATTTTACTATGATAACAAGTCTTTGGGCATAAGTAAAAATTCTTAATATTAAATTTTACACATAAACAAATCCTTTTAACCCAGACCCTACCTGACCCTAACTCTAAATCTTTATTAAAAATTTATAATTATGCAGTGATAATTACTTGTGATAAGTTAGCGGGCTGTGCTTAACCTTGGCTTATAATTTCACATGCTATTACGTGACCAATGACTTCGCTACTAATACAATGTAGAGTAAAAATCACACTAATTTTTTAAAAAAAATTTAATAAATGTTTAATAATTTTTTAAAAAAAATTTAATAAATGTTTATAATTTTTTAAAAAAAATTTAATAATTGCATATATATTTGTTGCGAAAAACACTATATAATATTATTACAAATTTTAATTATTTGAATTTTTTGAGAAATTACAAATTATTTAGTCCCTGTATATATTGATTAAAAATGTATATTTAATTTAAAATATAATGTATTATATAAATATAAAATTTTAAAATTGCGAAATTTTGTGAAATCCTGCGAAATCTTTTGAAAATATTGTAAAAACTTTTAAATATTTGCAAAAAGTATTAAGAATAATTTAGTAATGTTCTTTTAATATGTAAATTTTATAAAACAACTTACTTATTCCTACGTTCTTTAGATAAAAAAATATTAGAACAATTATGAAAACCAATATACCATATCTACCAATTATTTTATTCGAATTTTTAGTTTTAATAAACAAAGATTATTGTAATGAATTGAATAATTTAAAAAATAATTTATTGAATTGGAATTTAAACATTAGCATCCAAGCCATTATTCCATACAAAGCTATTAATACATTTTTAATAATTTCACATAATTTTGAAATGTTTAGAAATTAATTAAAGTATATTGTAACGAATTGAAAGTTGTCAATTTATATAAAAACAATATCAGGTTGTGCTTAATCTTGGCTTATGATTTCACATGCTATTACGTGACCAATGACTTTACTACTAACACTATGTAAAGTAAAAATCACACTAATTTTTTAAAAAAAATTTAATAAATGGTTAATAATTGCGCAAATTTTCTTTTAATCCATTATATAGAAGTTACTTAAACTGGATTTTGTGTTATATTAATTTTATATTTGCTGCGAAACAAATTTTAATTATTTCGCATTTTTTTGAGAAATG
>QKWP01001888.1:90261-102020 GCA_003550325.1 Gigaspora rosea
TATAAATATAAAATTTTAAAATTGCGAAATTTTGTGAAATCCTGCGAAATCTTTTGAAAATATTGTAAAAACTTTTAAATATTTGCAAAAAGTATTAAGAATAATTTAGTAATGTTCTTTTAATATGTAAATTTTATAAAACAACTTACTTATTCCTACGTTCTTTAGATAAAAAAATATTAGAACAATTATGAAAACCAATATACCATATCAACCAATTATTTTATTCAAATTTTTAGATTTAATAAACAAAGATTATTGTAATGAATTGAATAATTTAAAAAATAATTTATTGAATTGGAATTTAAACATTAGCATCCAAGCCATTATTCCATACAAAGCTATTAATACATTTTTAATAATTTCACATAATTTTGAAATGTTTAGAAATTAATTAAAGTATATTGTAACGAATTGAAAGTTGTCAATTTATATAAAAACAATATCAGGTTGTGCTTAATCTTGGCTTATGATTTCACATGCTATTACGTGACCAATGACTTTACTACTAACACTATGTAAAGTAAAAATCACACTAATTTTTTAAAAAAAATTTAATAAATGGTTAATAATTGCGCAAATTTTCTTTTAATCCATTATATAGAAGTTACTTAAACTGGATTTTGTGTTATATTAATTTTATATTTGCTGCGAAACAAATTTTAATTATTTCGTATTTTTTTGAGAAATGACAAAATCATATATAATATATAATATAAAATTTTAAACAGCTCTTTTTCACTACGGCTTCTCCATCAGTTGACACCTTGTTCAGTTTGATCACCTTGATCAGTTTGACCATCTTGATTAGTTTAACTTCCTTGGCTAAAATTGCGAATTTTTGTAAATTCTGCGAAATTTTGTGAAATCTTGTAAAAACTTTTAAATATTTGCAAAAAGCTTGATTATATTATTAAGAATAATTTAGTAGTGCAATATAAAATTTAAATATAGATTTATATAAAACAACTTATTTATTCCTATGTTCTTTAGATAAAAAAATATTAGAACAATTACATCCACCAATTATCCAATTATTTTATTCGAATTTTAGCTTTAATAAACAAAGATTATTGTAATGAATTGAATAATTTAAAAAAATAATTGATTTAATACATTTCTAATAACTTCGCATAATTTTGAAATGTTTTGAAATTAATTAAAGTATATTGTAACAAATTGAAAGTTAATGATGTAAAAACTACCCATTGTTTACTATTTATAGCAAAATTTAATAAGGATTTTTGTTTTTCAAAAATTGATTGTATTTCAAAATCGGCAAGACAATAATACCTTTTATACTATTTCATAGTTTCACATGCGTGTTAAGTGAACTTCTACGTGGTCTAATATTAGTCTAATGCAGATAATTTCAATATGTTTAATAATTGCATATAAATTCGCAGATATGCTGTGAAAATTAAATAAATAAAATTTGTAACTTTTTAGAATGCCAAAATTGTGCTAGTTAAGTTTATTTGATCAGTGAGCTGTGCTTAGTGAATTGCCTGTCTAAAAAATCTTCATCCTGCCATTTGGATGAAATGGGTTAGTTAAAAAAAAAGCTCTACCAGGTCACTCAATGGGTCAACTGACAGGTCACCTATTAGGCAGTGTTGTCACTTAGACGTTTTTTGGACATTTTGGACATTTTTTCAAATTAAAATTACTTAAAATTTTATTAAGATAATCTATTTGAATTTTTTCACCAATGAGTCCAGCACCTAAAAAAATATATAATTATATATTTTTTTTAAATTACTTTATTGATTAGTTAAATATGGGACATAGGCTTGGACGATTTTGGACAATCTTGAACGTTGGACAAAAAACATAGTATGGACACGTCCAAGTGACAACACTGCTGTTAGATATGCTGTGCAAAATTAGAATCGATCGTTAAGTCACTTAACGATGTCAGGTAATTTTTGAATAATGATAGTACTGTAATCAAATCTTGAATTGTGTTCATGATCACAGTTTAAAAAAAATAACTCAGATCGGTAAGTCACTTAACGATCTAAGATAAAACAATAATACAAATTTCAGGGTTTAATTGTTCAATCAATAGGGTAATCAATAAGTATTTAAAAAGGGCGAGCCAATCTGTATCACTCCCACCTGCGAGTGACTAGGTGATACCCAATTCACTTAATCTTGATATTCTTCTCTCGTTTCATATGCCATAACGTGACCAACGACTACTCTGTAATACTATGTAGAGTAAAATTAATCAATCACGTTAATTTTACTTAAAAAAAATTTAATAAATGTTTAATAATACATATAAATTCGCAAATATGCTGTGAAAATTTGATAACTTTTAATTATTTAGAGAAATTACAAAGTGTTTTATCATTTATTCCAGAATGCCAAAATTGTGCTAGTTAAGTTCATTTGATCAGTGGGCTATGCTTAAGCTTGGTATTCTTCTCTTATTGTTTCATATGCCATAAAGTAGCCAATGACTTCTCTGTTAATACTATGTAGAATTAATTAATTGCATTAATTTTCTTAATAAATGTTTAATAATCGCACATATATTTGCAGATATGCTGTAAAAATTAAATAAATGAAATTTGATAAATTTTAATTATTTCACATTTGTTTGAGAAATTACAAAGTATTTAAGATTATTATAACGAATTGAATAATTTAAATAATATGTATTAATAAATTTTTAATTTTTTCGCATAATTTCAAAATTAATTAAAGTATATCGTAACGAATTGAATAATTTTTAAATTAAATATTTATAGAATTTATACATAGATTTTAATTATTTCGAATTATCTTGCATCGTTTGAAATATTTTTATGAAACATAATTTTTAATAAATGCTAATATAATAAATTAAATACTTTAGTTTAATTTAAAATATAAACAGAATTTCTATACTTTCAAAAAGATATAAAAATGATTAAAAACTTCTTTATTTTTTTTGTAAAAAATTTTATTTCCAAATATCTTTAAAATTTTAAATCAAATTGAAATTATTATAATCTTAGAATACAAATTTCACTATTTCTCTTTAAATATCAAATATAATCCTACTAATTTTATAAAATGTCTAGCTTCATATGTTTTATCTGTGAACGTACTTTTTCATCACCAAATGGATTGAGTAAATATATGTCCAAGCGTCTTAATACTGTCGAAGATGTTCCAGTTTTTGCCAAAAGTACTAAGAGTTTTCACAAGTCTTCACTTCTTGATGAATTGTCTCAAGATAATATTAATGAAGACCAATTAGATATTGGATATTCCTCTTTCTCTAAAACCTCTAAAAAAATTTTATTTAAAGATATTAACTTTAGCAATCTTGTACAAAATATTAATTTAGAGAGTAATATTGCGAATTTATCTAATAATAATAATTTATCTGAGAATTTAGCAGATATGTCTTTTGAATTAGAGAATAACACATATTCAAAAAATTTTGAAGTCGATCCTAATACTAATATTCTTGATGAATTTGAGAATACTTCGCAAGAATATCATGAATTATCTGATGATATTTCAGTTAGCGCAGATTATATCGAAGATATGCGAAATAATTCAACTGACGATGAAAATTAAGAATATGATACTAACTAAAAAAATAATAAAATTGAGCATAACAGCAGGCTGAATTTCGCTTTTAGTGCTGGAAGATCTTGTTTGGGTTTGTGCTTACCTGCTTCTTTTGATCCTGATTTATTGTACCAAGCATGTGCTACCCTCATTGTTACTCCTTTATTTTTAATCTTTCCCTGATCAAGTCAGCTTGTGATTTTCATACAGGAGTTGTGTTGCTTGTAATGAAGTTCCCGTGATGGTATTGTGTAGCAGAAATGCTGTTAGTAAGTATCGAAGTTGCAGTCCTTAATAACATACATACGTTAATTGCTACACTCATACCATTAGGGGAGTAACAAAAATCAGGTGATTTTTTAGGGGGAGAGGGGGGTAAAAAAAGTTGAAATTATATATAAGAACCTGACTATTTATATATTGAGGAAGAGGGAGGGGAGTAGGCCTCTGATAAAAAATAATTAGGTGATTAATGATACTGCCCTTAATTATTCTCAATAAATTTCCCATGGCTTGATGATCATGATCAAGTCATGTGACCAAGAAACCTTCGAACGATACTAAGCAATAAGTGTTACTACGTTCTTTATCATATTACAGTATAAGTTTACCGGGTATTGTCGGGCCTAATCGGGCTTTTTTATAAAGCCTGAGCCCGGCCCGATAATTAACAAGCCTGATTTGTATTTGGCCCGAACAATAGCGGGCTCAAAAATTATAGGCCCAAACTGGACCAAAGCCCGGCCCAGCCCGCAAGTTTCCAGGCTTAGCCCGGCCCGTTCTGCACCCTAATTAGAATAGTTTATTCTGAAAAATTCAAAATATTTTGCAAAATGTAAACATTATTTTAAATGTATTAAAATATTAAACAAAAGTAGAAAAGACAGAAATTAAAATTATATGACAAAATTTCAAAAGTATTCGCAATAGTCAGAGTATTTAAAAAATGATTCAATTTATTAATAAAACAAAATTAGAATAGTTTATTCTGTAAAATTCAAAATATTTCGCATAATGTAAACATTATTTTAAAGAAAATAACTAATAATTACTACAGGTGATTATCACCTGTGATCTACAATGCATAAAAAAATAAACAAAACAAACAACTTTTATTAAATAAAAATTAAATCTTTTTAATATTAGGGTAAGGGTAAAGGTTAGAGATTAGGATGGGGCTTTATATATAGTAAAATTTAGTGAGAAATTTTTTTTTTGCATAAAAAAAGTAGTTTCATAAACAAAATTTCAGATTAGAAGCAATTTTAGCAATTTTTTAAAAAATTTTTTGTTTTTGTTACACAAAATTAATCTACATATTACACCTAATCCTGAATTTTAATTGGTAAATTGACTACAGGTAATAATTACCTGTAGTGTAAATTAGCAATTTCCTATTTTAAATTATATAACAAAATTTCAAAAGTATTCGCAACAGATCAGAGTATTTAAAAATGATTCAATTTATCAATAAAAAAAATTAGAATAGTTTATTTTGAATATTCAAAATATTTCGCAAATCGTAAACATTATTTTAAATGTATTAAAATATTAAACAAAAGTAGAAAAGACAGAAATTACAATTATAGTGTGGCGCCTTAGAGAAGTAGTCAAGGTGGCACCCCAAGCGGCAGGTCGACAGTTCGAATCCCACTGTTGACGTTTTGAACATAGGCCTGTGTTCGGTAACCATGTGGCTCAGATCGGTTGGGTTAAAAACCTGTTATCTCGGTTCTACTATCTTGAATAGGAGCTACAGCGCAATGGTGTTATTGTTATACTGAAAAATCCAGGGAACCAGAGAATTGGAAACCCGTTTGGCAAGCCCCGAATTAGGAAGTAATAGTGAAGTTCTATGACGGTACTACAAAAGGTGGGTGGCCGGGATCGGAATGAACCTAATAAGGGCAAAATTCGGTTACCAATAGGTGGCTGAAAAACCTTGTATTGAAGTGTGTGAGACATGGATCATGAGGTTAAACTTCCAAATATGTCGAAAGTAAGTAGATTAGGTCTGGTGCGGCAAATCGCTTCTGGGCACTTTAAAAGCAGCCGGGGATGTCGGGCATTTACTTGTTAAGTATGATTGGGTAAGCAATTAATAATCAGAGAGTTTAAATAGGCAATACCCATAGCAGGTTGTAGGTATGGCAGCTAGTATAGAACCTTTGGGTGGACTACTTAAATTAGATACCAAAAGTGTACGAGTGGCTAGTTGTATCCTCATTACAATCTGTAAACTCATGTATCATTGCAAAGTCTTAATAAAGGATGCACCGGCGAGATTGCCAAAGTTTAAAAAAAAAAAAAAAAAAAAAAAATACAAATAAATCAAAAAACTTAGAAAGTATTCACAACATTTTAGAATATTTAAAATTATTCAAAGTTTAAATATTTATTTATAAGTCAAAAAATAATAATATAAAATAAAAAATTACCACATATTACCTGTGATGATCATCACTAGTGTGATCTACAATGCATAAAACAAAATAAACAAAACAAACAGTTTGTATTAAATAAAAATAAATCTTTTTAATATTAGGGTAAGGGTAAAGGTTAAAGATTAGGATAGGGGCTTTTATATAGTAAAATTTAGCAAGAAATTTTTTTTTGCATAAAAAAAGGTAGTTTCATAGACAAAATTTTAGATTAGAAGCAATTTTAGCAATTTTTTAAAAATTCTTTGTTTTTGTTATACAAAAATTGATCTACATATTACACCTGATTCTGAATTTTAATTGGCAAATTGATTACCGGCGATGATCACCGGTGGTGATAAATAGCAAACTCCTATAAAATATATATAAAAATATAATAATTTATCCCTTAAACCGTATTCCAGGCAAATTTGCCTGGAATTTTTAGAAATATTTACAATTTTTTAAATAAAATAAAATTTTATTAAGAATATAGGGTATACTTTATTTATAGAATATTTTCTTTAAAATATATTTTATAAACTTTATTATAAAAATTTTTTAAAGTTATTAATAACCTTTAAAGTAATAAAAGTTTAAAGTTTTTATTTTAAAATTTTTACTATAAAATTTTTCTTTAGATTTTCTTAAATTTTATATGTTCCCGTCTATAAAAAAAATTTTTACTTCTAATACAAGTCTTAATTTTTACAAGTAAATCACAAATGTTGCAATAATAAAAGTTGTAATCCTTTTTATAAACTACAATATATATTAAAAACAAGAGGCTAAAGATAATATTTATAGAGTTCGCCAAGAATTAGTAAATAATTTTTTTGGCTAAAATTTTTTTCAAAATTTGTCTATTTTTAGCTTATAAACAACTTAAACTTTTTTTCTTATAATATAAAATTAAATACTACTATAATATAATCTTTATTTTTAAATATTATCAAAAAAAATTTTAATTAAATATTTTAAATTTAAAAAAAGTAGATCATAAGTATATTTATAGCAATTTTCCAGGCAAATTTGCCTGGAATTGCTTACAGTTTAAGGGATAAATAAAAAAAATAAACAGAAATAAAAAAAAATAAAATAAAAAAATATATATATAAATTAAGATTTTTAAGCATTGTGTATAGCTAAGTGTCCAGCACTAGTAGTAGAAGATCCCTCCTGTGGTTTATCGTGTATAGCCAAGTGTCTAGTACTAGCAATAGAAGATCCCTCCAGTGGTTCTTCTTGAGTTGATTCAGGAGTTGCTTTGTGAGTTGCTTCGAGAGTTGCTTGGGAAGTTTCTGCATCTGAAATATTTATAGGGCTTTTTGATCTTCTTACATGCTTGCCCCTTAGAGAAGACTAAATTATTTAATATTAAAAATATTTAAATTAACTTTTCATAGTAAAATTTTGTTTACATAAATTTTAAAAAATTTATAATTACACTTTCGGATTGTTGCGGTTTTCTTCTCTTTTTTACCTTGACCCCTTTCTTTTTCAACCATCTCATCTTCTTCGTTTTCTGTTGATTCTCCTTCACCAGGTGGATGAAATTTTTTTTTGTTGTATTTTTCTCTATTTTTTTATTTTTAAAAATTTTACAATGTTTCGAATATGTTTAAAAATATTTAAATATTTTGTTTTGCTTTTAATAATTTATTATATATTAATCACATACCAAATTTTTTCTAAGTCTATCCTTAACAGTATCTTCGGACATTGTTAACTTCTCGTAATAATCGTTCAATATTATTTGGCATACTGCAATTGCGTATGGCATTTTAATATTGGTCAGTAACTTGTCTATAGGGATATTAAGTGGTTCGTTCAGTCCGGTTCTGGTTCAGTCCCAAGAAGTTCAAAGAAAAAATGAACTGAGCTGAAGTTCATGAACTTTAGTCGAACTTTAACGGTTAAACTTGAGTTTGAGCTTGAGTTCATAAACTTTAAGTATAAACTTTGGGTTAGCTTTAAGTTCAAGCTCAAGTTTATGGACTAAGTTTATTTAATTTTAAATATAAAAAAACATGCTTAAAATAATTTTTTTACACTTTCTTAAAATTTATAGTATAGAATAATATTCGAAAAATAAAGGATAAATAAGTATTAAAAGCCCCGGGTATGATACTGTGTTTACGTAATAAGAACAAATGCGCATCAAAAATAAAAAGGAAAAAATTAGAAATAGTAGTAGATGAATAAATAAAAATTAAATATAAATAAATAAACAGAACTTGGAATTCGAGTTTTGTAATAGTTTTATTATTAATTTTAATTTTAATTTTATTATTTTATTATTATTATTATTACAAGCTCGAATCTCAGGTTTTGTTTATTTATTTCTATTTAATTTTTATTATATTCTAATTATTAAAGAATTTATTTAGTTTGTGTCAGGTTAGTAATTTTGGTATTTTTTTTTTGTTACATGATATTTTAATATTGTTTGTCTATTTGTAGAACACGATATTTGAATAGACAAAAAATAGCCCTATGTGTTGACAAAGTCATACTAGGGGTATTATCGCGAGGATAATCTGATTTGTGGCTTATATGAAATTGAGGCTTATATGAAAAAGGTAATAGCATATGATTGTATGCAATTGAGATTATGGAGATTATAGATGCATATGATAGATTATAAATATGCGAAGATTATAAAGATACATGTGGGAGTAAATGGTGAATCTCAGTGCTTTCTTTCTTCACTTGTCTTGTCACTTGTTCTCTTTGGTGCCCGATTATAATCTGGCTCCTATCCCTCCCACCTTCTCTCATTCATTGCACCTAGCACCTAGCGCCCTACCTGTTGTCATATAACGAGTTGAATGAGCCGTACCATAGCATGGGCTCGAACTCGTTAATATTGTCATGAGAACCGAGTTGAATGTGCCGCACCATAGCGTGAACTCAAACCAAGTTAAATGTGCCACACCATAGCGTGGGCCCGAGCTCGCTGTTATAAAAAATTGATATTAAATGTAATGAGTGCCGCTATTAGAAAAAAAAAAGATGTGCCATACCTTAGCGTTAGTAATCCTCGATTATGCTCCGACATGTGACACATCGCGTGCACATAAAGTTGTTATGAGCACAGTATACGTAGAGTTGTTATGAGCACAGTATGTAGTAGTAGGAGAGAAAAGTGATGGAGTAAAGCACTACTTCCATTTTGTATCTTTAATAAAGAGAGTATTTAATATGAAATCTGAGCGAGAATAAAGTTCGTATATGATAATTATGATACAAGTTAGGGGCGTGCCATTTATCACGTAATATTTTTTACTTAATAGCCACCCCATCCATGTATGGTGTGATCACCCTAATCTCAATTCTGATTGGTTAATATAACGACTAATATTTATAATATATTATATAATATATATAATATTAAATAACTTTTGATCTACTGGTCCATTTTGGATGATTTTACTACCAAAATGTTCGTCTCAATGAGACGATTCTAACAAGCCCAAAATCATTAAAATCCAATCACAGGGTTATAAGATCGCTAAGGTTTTGCATTATTAGATATATATATATATATTAAATTTTATATATATTATATATAGACGTGATCACTACCCTGACCCATGTATCCATGGTATAAATCACGTGATAAATAGCACACCCCTTATCTCAAATAAGCACTTTATAACTGGTTGCTCAGTAGTATTTTTATTAACAACAAGAAAAATTAGTTAATGAACAGGTATTTTACAATATGACTGTGAGACCTTGATGAATCATATCCTTTAAACCGTATTCCAGGCAAATTTGCCTGGAATTTTTAGAAATATTTACAATTTTTTAAATAAAATAAAATTTTATTAAGAATATAGGGTATACTTTATTTATAGAATATTTTCTTTAAAATATATTTTATAAACTTTATTATAAAAATTTTTTAAAGTTATTAATAACCTTTAAAGTAATAAAAGTTTAAAGTTTTTATTTTAAAATTTTTACTATAAAATTTTTTTTTAGATTTTCTTAAATTTTATATGTTCCCGTCTATAAAAAAAATTTTTACTTCTAATACAAGTTTTAATTTTTACAAGTAAATCACAAATGTTGCAATAATAAAAGTTGTAATCCTTTTTATAAACTACAATATATATTAAAAACAAGAGGCTAGAGATAATATTTATAGAGTTCACCAAGAATTAGTAAATAATTTTTTTGGCTAAATTTTTTTTCAAAATTTGTCTATTTTTAGCTTATAAACAACTTAAACTTTTTTTCTTATAATATAAAATTAAATACTACTATAATATAATCTTTATTTTTAAATATTATCAAAAAAAATTTTAATTAAATATTTTAAATTTTAAAAAAAGTAAATAATAAATATATTTATAGCAATTTTCCAGGCAAATTTGCCTGGAATTGCTTACAGTTTAAGGGATAATAGTAAGTCGAACTACTAGTTCATAAACCGGGTTTCTAAACTAGTTGTATAAATTAAGTTTATAAACTAGATTTAAAACCAAGTTATGAACTAAGATTATGAAACTGGTTCGGAAACTACTAGTTAATTTTTCTCTGAACGAACTGCTAAAAAAACTAGTTTGAACCGGGTTTGAACCCGGTTTACCTGAACCACTTAATATCTCTACTTGTCTAGCCACACCTTGCTTAGGATCCTGGACATGTACATATCATTGAGTCAGAGAATATCACTGTGTAAAGCTTCTGAAAACATTCTTTCGTTTTGGTAGAAGCTTTCCACTCTACTCTGAAACATCTGCAAGAGTTGCGTTTGTATTTATTGAATCCAATTGGCTTTTACCAAATACAAAAAAACATTGCATCCTTCACACATGTTGTCAAAGCACTTCGCAAAGAACGATGCTGTTTTAAAAGCTAAAAATATAATTTATATTAATAAGTAAATGAAATATTCTAAATAATTCGAATATATTCGAAATATTTCGAAAATATTCAAAATATTTAGTAAATGAATTATTCTAAATAGTTTGAATATATTCAAATATTTAGAATTGTTTTTATTATATGAAAAAAAGACAAACAAAAAAAAATTAAAAATATTTACTGGTTGAGCAATATTTTTTTTATAATATGTGTTCCACTTTTTATCTGTTATACTATCATAAAATTTAGTATGATTTTTTGCAAGAAAATCTTCCACCGCTTCCCGTAATTCATCTTCCGAAGGATATATTGAATATTCAAACAACTTCTTCGCAATCTCTTTTGCTGATTGCTATATATAAAAATAGTTTTTTATATTTTAAATTAAATTAAATAAATTAAAATTAGGGACCGCAGGTTTGGTTTGATGTCAAACTAGTTTGATCAAACATCAATCCAAACCCAAACTCAAACAAAAAATTTTACCAATTTTCAAACTCAAACTAAGCCAAATTTACATAGCCTAATTTGAACCCAAACTCAAACTTGGTTATAAATTTGATTTGAGTTTGGTCCGAAGTTTGTAAACTTGTTTGAGTTTGAATAAATTAAATAAATTAAATATAAAAACTATAGTCGCTAATTTGCTATAATATTAAAAATTTCTAACATATGATCTGTATTATGGCTAGAGTAAAAATTGGATTGGGTCTTTTTCCAAATAAGTATAGAATAGTATTTATTGTCAATACTGTAATATGTGCATGTATAAAAAATAAATCACGCTATTAGTATAAAATTTTTATCAAAGATACTGATATTATTTTATAGTATTTATATAGCATTTATACAGGTTTTATACGAATGTTTTTAACAGATGTATTTAAG
>QKWP01001889.1:0-21690 GCA_003550325.1 Gigaspora rosea
TTTTCTGAATTTATAAACCTGTATATTAGAAGAAATAACTGTTCTTTGTTAGAAACCTCTTAATCTAGTGAAAGGTCCCAGTGGTAATCACGATCAATTTATTTAGTTAATCGGGAAACCTTGATCATTAATCGTGCGTTATGTCTTTTTTTTTAATAACATTAAAAACAAATGATCTTATCCTTATTTGAAATAAGACCCAAACCCAATTTTTACATGTTAAAATTTGGGATTTCTAGCCGTAATACAAATTATATGTCAGAAATGTTTGACATTATGGCAAATTAGAAGCATTTTGCGAAACCTAGTAAATACAGTTTGGGATTCTACCAAATCCCAAACTAGTAGGTTTGGGTCGCAACCCTAGTCGGGACCATAGTAAAAATTTTCAAAAATATGCATTTAGAGAGGTAAAAATCTATAAGTGTTATATTAAGTTAGGCAAAAAAAAAGCCATGCATTTAGGGAGATTTTACTTAGATATGCATTTAGAGAGGTTGCATTTAGGGAGGTCCAACTGTATATAGGAAAAATTCTCAAAGCTATTATTAATTACACTTATTATATTTTGTTTGGTCTTTTTTTCCCAATTGGGAATGCTTTGGGTATATAAAGCAGTAATACAAATAGTAGAAAATGGTAAGAATATAGTAATCTTTGTAAAGATTCAGGTTCGAAGATTAACCTTTTTTGTTAGATTTTTTTTAAACAAATTAGGAAAAAATTCTTTCCATTTTTTTAATACTCTATTTCTAAATAGATTTCTAATAGATTTAGATTTAGTTTTAGTTTTAAATATAAATTTAAATATAGATTTAGATTAGATACAGAATATCTCTCCACCTACCCTCCATGTGAACTTATGTTGATTAAATATTAAAAAAAAATACCGTACTAAAAAATCAAGTACTAAAAAAATACTGAAATCAGATACTAAAAAAGGCAGATATTAAAAATTCGAAATGGGCTAAAAAATTCTAATACTAATCTGACTAGATGATTTCATGAGAATGTCAATATTCATAAAAAAAGATATTCATTATAAATCATCAAAATTCAGGTTAGTGATTTATATAAATATTAAAAAATTTTACTCGTTATATAATACTATCCACTCGAACTTATATTTTTATAAAATTAAATTTGATTAATATACTATTCTAACAAAATTGAGTACTAAAAATACCAAAACCAGATACTAAAAAAGACAAATATTACAAAATTTAAAACACACTAAAAAATTCTGATAATACAATTAGCCTGATTTTATAAGAATATCAAAAAAAAAAATTTAACCAAAATAGTTTTTGCACAAGAATTTTTTTAAAATACCCTACTGGAAATTAAAGCATTATGGTAAAGATAAAATTTTTTTAATTAATTAAAATTAAAAAAAAATTAAAACTCATATTATTAGTACATGATTTTTTAGCAATTGAATGAATGTAAATATTTATAAATATTACAAATTCACTATATACTAAAAAAAATTTATGATGCAATTTTTATTAAATTGAATTATAATGATTTTATGAAAAAGCTGATTTTTATTTTCTCTTTTATAATCATAGAAAGAAAAAACTGATTATAATTAATTTGTTCATAAGAATAAACCTAAATAAATATAATAAAAAAATATTTTGTATATCAAAAATTTTGAAATTGGAAAATGAAATGGGAGTATTTAGAGATTTCCATAAAAATTATTTCAAATTTATCAAAAAATGGAATAAAGTTAATACAAATCTTATTTGAAAATGATACATCATTTATTTCTGTCAAAATTATAAATTAAATAATTGAAATTAAAACCAAAGAATTTCATTTATTTTTTTTTGATTTATAATTAACATAGTAAAATGCTATTTATTTTCAAAATATGCACTTATAAAAAAATCAACTTTTATTCATTATGTGCATTTTGTATCTTTAATTAATATTAAATTAACTAAAATATATGTTCAAAATAGTAAAGTTTATGCTAGTAGCTCATGATAATAATAATTCCAATACAAACTAACTTATCCTAACTAATTATTAGAATAGCAAACAAGTTTGGTTTAAAATTTTATAGTAATTCATAGAAACTATAATAATTTTAATACAAACTTAATCTTAAAATATATGATCTGTTGGGTAGATTTGTAACCAAATTTTTTAAATAATTTATGATAAAAATTACAATAATTTTAACTCATCTTTTTTATTATTACCAAAGTTTTGCATTAATTTTTTATATAAACTACAATAGCTAATTCTATAATTATATATATATCATTGGTTCTGTAGTAAATTTTTTATAATAATACTATATAAACTACAATAGCTAATTTATAATAATAAGTAAGTTTTGTAATAAAATTTTTTATAATAACTAATAATATTCTTAATGCAAATTGATTTATATTCTGTAGTTACTAAATAATAAAAGGTTTTTAAAGCAAGATTTTTTTAGTAATTCATAATAAAAATCACAATTTCAATCTAAATTAACAATCTTAATTATGTATTATGTACAAGTAAATTTGTAACAAAATCTTTTATAGTAATAAATAATACTTACAATACAACTAACTCACCTTTTATTGTTACTAGAATAACATACAAATTTTTAACTAAATTTTTACAATACCCATAATAGATATTACAACATTCTATTCTAATACAAACTATCTTCACCTTATCTACTTTATGTCATTAGAATATCAAATATAATTTGTAAAAAAATTTTTTTAAAAAATATTTTTTAGCACGTTTGGCTTTTACCACATAATAGATCATATCTATTCTTTTTAATTGAAGTATCTAAAATAATTTATTTATCTCTTTTTATCTTTTTATTTGTGCTAATCTAACTCTTGCCAATATATTTAATTCAATAAATTAAGGTTATTTGAATTGATATAATAAATACTGTTAATTTGAACCAAAATTCAAAATAACACTCTTATATTTTATTTAGTAGTATAAGTGTTGGTTTTTGGAAAATTATTTCAAAATATAGATTTTAAATTTTGGCCTTTACCAAGGATACCAATAGCATTTTATTTATACTTGTAGTAAATAAAATTATTTATAATGCAACTTAAATATTTTTAAATCTGAAATTATTTTATTTAATTAGCTATTACTTTCATACTTTCTATACTTTCTATAATATAATGCATAAAAGTTTTTGAATACAAATTACTATATATTAGAAAACCTATGTGCAATAAAGAACTCCAAACCTTATGAGCAATCACCTCAAGTAATCTATCATACCAGATTCGACTACTAACACTAGTAACCACATACACACATCATGATATATATTTTTAATATACACTTTATTCTATACAAATTAACCTATACCAATAACTTTTATGACACAAGATTATTACTAAATGCAACATAAAATCAAAAAACATTACTATTTATACATATTATATATGCTAACATATATAATAAATATACATATTACTATTCATATCTTATAAATATAAAACGTGGTACTGGAAAAGAATACTGGCTAGTTTATTAAAGTAATTTTTATGAGGTTTTTTTGCGATGATTATTAGTAAATTTGGTTTTAATGATTATTAATCAACGGCGGAATTTAAAATAGTTTGATCTTATGCTATCTCTTTGATAAATTATTATTATATTTATTACTAATGAATTTAGTTAATCTATTTATTTATATAAGGTATTGGTCATGCTAATATCATCGCATGATCCAATATCGATGTATCATGATTTTAAAGTTCTGATTGGCTAACCTGAGTTTTAATTTGGTTTACGTAATAACATACAAAAAATAACTAAGAAATTTTTTCATGATCATATGAGTTTGCACGATAATTTATAATATTGTTTTTAGCATTATTAATATGATTACGTAGTTTTATGGTAATATGATGAATTAAATTAGATATTGTCAAAGGATGAAGAATAATTTTATTATAAAATTATTTATCATCTGTTATTGTAATATCATTTATTGTGAAAGAGGTGAGTAATAAAAATATAGTCTCATTGATATTTTTTGTATATGATGCGTAGAATGTTTTGCGAGCATTTGATTTTTCGGCGATCAGCGATATGAAAAAAAATTCTAGCCAAAAAGTTACTAAAAATGGTTAAGATTTGTTGTCTGTTAATATTTATGACTACAATGTGATTTTTTTTTGTTTTCATATATATAGACGTCTTTTACGGCAAGCGAAAAATTTTTTGCGCGTCTCAGATCATCACGCAAATCTAAGTGTTGTTAAGAGTATTCACGCTATGAGATACCATGAGTATTTTTTAATTTAACCTAATAAGGTAACAATTATTGCACAAGCTCATAAACGATTACAACTTAGCGCTAACTTCATAAAAAAACTTGCTTTAAGCCAAACATGGCACTAATATAAAAAAAGAATTAACGAGTAACTAACTTAAATATAACCCGAATGACTTCAACGTTTAAAGATTACAATTATTATTTTGACAAAATATTCAAAAATACGTCTCCTCATAAATCTCGTCGTCGTGCCGAGATGGGCAATTCTGCTGCAATATATAGTTGTATCAAGATGGATTAGGGATGAACATAAAGCATTCATTCTTTATCAAAAATTGTGCCGAGATAGTCATACCCGTTCCGATGATCTTAACACCGAAAGAAAATTTTGATAAATTTTACGAAGAACATATTAAATTTTTACAAAGAGAAAAGAAGCGAATAGAAGATTTTTTCCGAGAGGATGGAATAAGTGGAGAATACTTAACAGATCAAATTGAGGGAATTGGAAATATCATAAAAGAATTCACAAAGGGACAAGTTACGGATGCAAAGATTATACGAACTGCGTAATTATTATTTTTTTTTTTATATGTTGAATTATATACAGTATATATATATTTATTAATCTCTTTTCGAAAATTTAAATGAATAGGGATGGGAAATCTCGATGTTTTGGATTTATTGGATATCGTACAGAAAAGAAGCAAATGGCGCTTTAAACTATTTTAATAATACTTTTATTTTTACTTCAAGGATTACTGTTGAACATTCCAAGCCTGTAGGTTTAAAAATGTTCAATTAAAATCTTTTATTAGTCATTTTATCTTTTATTGAATTTTTATTAAATTTTATTATTTATTTTTATCAAGGTTTGTGATCCAGCGTTACCGAGGCCTTGGAGTGCTCATAGTGTTGGTTCATCAAAATATCAGAAAAACCATTTTCAAAAATCAGGTTAAAAATGATGATAATATTAATGATGAAAAGCTTAAAGAATTTTTAGAAGTTATGAAACCAAGATCAAAATCTAAAACTTGGGCTAATGATGATTTAACTTTTTTGGACTTAATCGAGTTTGAAAAATATTATTATTAATGATTCTGATGATGAACTTTATCAAGATTTACCAAATAAAAACAATTTAATAGTTGAAAACGATTCAAATGAATCAAATGATTTAACAAAAAATAAAATTGATAAATTATTTAATGATGAATTAAGCAAGGAATCTTCCGTATCTGATATGGTATGGGTCAGATCGAAAATGAGAAGAAGACTAGATATTGATGCTGATGATATTAATGATAATGATATTGATATTTATAAGGTGAATTTATGGTTTGTTATTTATTTCACCTTTATTTAAAAATCAAAGTTATCTAATAATTTTATATAAAAAAATTTTTTTTTAGAATAAAACTTCAAAAAACGAATTTAATAAACATGATGAAGATAATAAAGTTCTAATACGTCGTCAGAAAATGATTATTCCGAGAATAAACTTGACCAAATGAAAAGTATGACTTCTCATAATGAGACAGATGTTAATAAATCTGGTAAACCTACAGAAGTTCCACCTGAAGAACCATTGATGAAGCTGGTAGATTGTTAGGAATTTTCCATACATATGTTCTGAAGAGGATTTGCGACAGATATTTAATAAATTTGGCCAACTTGCTGAAGTAAGTTTAATATATTTATGATATTTATGTTTTATTTATTATTTATTTATACTTATTGTTTGAACAATTAATTTTAATATAATTGATTCGATAAAAAGGTTCACATACCATTAGATAAAAAAACAAAGAATCAAAAAGGCTTTGCTTATGTTTTATATCATATTCCTGAACATGTTGTAAAAGCTTATATTGAGTTAGATAATAAATTCTTCATGGGAAGATTATTACGAATTTTACCTTCTAAAGATGAACTTCAAATTCGTGATTTGGATCCTAGTAAATGGAGTTTAAATGAATGTAAGAATGAATGTACATAATATTTAGTGCATGAAATATTCAATCTAATTAATAATTTTTATTCAGAATGATACAATTGCTGAGCACGGTTTAATGTAAAAAAAAATCAGCCATTTTGGACCGAGTCCGACAACATGGCTGCAAAACTTGCACTTGCGGAGACTCATGTCATTCAAGAAAGAAACAAAATCATTTCTTGAAATGGTATGTATGCATTTTATACTTTTCAAATATTTTATTAAAGCATACTAACTTATTTCATTATTTAAAGAATGGAATTTCCTTGAATTCTTTTGGAAAAAAGGAAAAAAGTGATACTGTTATCTTAGTAAAGAATATTCCGTTTGGTGTGTCAAAAGACGAATTGCTGCAATTATTTGGATGGTATGGAGAAATTGGGCGTAAAAGTTGATATTTGATATTTGATATTTGATATTTAACTCTCCCAAAATATCATATTATAATAGAAAAAAACCTCTTGGGTATAACATAAAAAAAAGTCTAACGATTAAAATTATAGTTAATAATTCCACCGGCTCAAACAATAGCCTCAATAGAATTTTTACAACCTTCAGAGGCCCGAAATTCATTCACAAATCTTGCATATAAAAAATTTAAAGGTGTTCCCTTATATCTGGAAAAAGCACCACTAGGTGTTTTCAAAAGTGAAGTTGATCCAAGCTCAAATCAAACCGATAATGATGCGAAAAAAGTACTTTCTTCATCAGATATAATTGAAAACACTATAAATGAAGAAGAAGAATCATCTGAAGTAACTGCTACATTGTTTATTAAGAATATAAATTTTAATACCACCACGGAAGAGTTAAATAAAGTATTTAAGAGTACTTCTGGTATGAAATCGGCTAAAATAAAAATGAAAAATGACCCTAAAAATTCTGGTAAAAAATTGAGTATGGGATTTGGATTTGTTGAATATGATAATATGAAAAATGCAAAGAATGCTTTAAAGGCAATGCAGGTATTAAAATTTCATTTGCAATATTATTATTTTTTATTTATTTTATTAATATATTAACTTAAACAATTAATTGTATTTTAGGGATATATGTTAGATGGTCATTCGTTACAATTAAAATTTTCAAATCATGGATTAGATATGGTACAGAGAAAACGAAAAGAAGATGAAATAACGAAAAAGAAAAAAAGATTCCAAACAAAAATTATTGTTAATAATGTCGCTTTTGAAACAACAAAAAAAAGAATTGAAAGAATTATTTAGGTAAAATTAAAAATTTTCATTAATTAAGTTTTAATTTTTAAACTTTATCAAAATTTTTTATTAAATTTGTCATATTCTTATTATGGTGCGTATGGTCAAATTAAGGAAATACAACGGCTTCGGTTAACCCAACGCACTGCAAGTGATTTGATAAATAAACTTCACAGCAATATCAAGAAATAGCGGAATAATACGATCAATTTTCCTTAAACACTCCTTATCAAATGCATCCTACTGCTCAATTAACTAGCAAACTCATCAACACTAAAGAAATTGCCTCCAGATTACAAACTAGACAATTCGCTACTGCTACGTCTCAGTCTTTAGATTTTAATCTTACCGATTCTCTAACTGAAACTATGGAAGGGTTAAACATTCAAGAACAAACTGAACACAGTACCCGAAACATTGATAATGTTGAGTTGGAACAACAAGCTCAAATACAACAACCAGAGCAAAAACTTATGGCTTACCAGGGTCAAGTAAAGTCTAACCTTCACATTGAAAAAGGAGAACTTAGAGAAGTAATCCGACGGCTTGAACAAGAGAATCAAAACTTCGCTCAGATCTTGAATATGAAAGACGAATTACCAAGAAAGAGCAATCTATAGTGCGGAACTAAATGTATAAGGTAAAAACTAAAAACCTTGACTATATTTTAATACTTGATAAATAATACATGCTATTCGTAGCTATAATTTAAATACTATTTAATTTAGCTTTTTTTATACAGTAGAATAATGTTTTTTAAAGTATATCTAGATAGCTTAAATAAACTTACAAAAATTTAAATGCATTTTTGTATTTACAGAAATAAAAGTTATATGACTTATTTTAATATATTATACCTATATTATTTTTTGATCAGAAAAGCTAACTTAAAAAGTAATATACTTGTAAAGTTTAAAGTAGATTATTATGTAGCTTACCAGAAGTTTTATAATACTATTTTTTTTACTTATTATTAATCACTTTTACTAAACCGCATCTATGATGATTTTCACCATAGGTGAAATCCACCTATTGTGATTTTTCACCTATGGTAGTCTTATGCATTGTTATTTATACATATTAATATTCGATAATTTTAACTAAAACAACATAATATTACCGATTTATATTATTTTATTAATTTATTTATCTATCATATCGTGCAACAAACATTTTTAAAATGTGACAACAAACCTACACTAATATCTAATCTAATTATAAACCCTCAAACTCTACTACGACCCCTAAACACTACTCTAACCCTAACCACGAATCATAGTCATTAATCATATTCTAACCCTAACGTGATCATATTATTAATCTAATATACTAACCCTAAACCAATCATTGTAAAAAACGTTGAAAATTTCTAATTTAACCTCTATTCTAACCCTAACCACGAATTATAGTTATTAATCATACCCTAACCTATTGCGATTCTATTACTAATCTAACATACTAGCCCTAAACTAATTATTGTAAAACCATTAAAAATCCCTAATTTAACCTAATTGATTATTAATATATAAAAGTTCATTAATTTGATTGGATAATTTTATTACAAATTAGAAGTAGTGTGCAAATCAGCCCATATGTCTAAAATTTATTAATTAAAATTGAATATAAATTAGATTTAATTAGCAATTTATGTAAGAACAAGAAATTTTAATTATAAAAGTTGAGAATATTTATATACAGTTGCCTCTTTCTAATCTGAACCTCTCTAAACTGAACACTATTAAACTCTCTATAAACTGAAAAAATCTTCTAGATCATTTGTAAATTTTATTATAAAGTTCGGATAAGCCATATATAACTTTTTGAAAACTGAACTTTTCCAAATTTTTACATAGTAAAAAAAAGCAGACCTGGCAGTTCGGATTAGAGAGAGTTGACTGTAGTTTTAATAGTAATATAGAATCCAATTTCCAAAATTATATAGTAAAAAAACAGTTTTTTAAAATTCAAAATTTCAGCTCTTTCTTTTATTTTTGAAAAATTCTACCAAACTTTTAATAAAAAGAAAGCCAAATACTGTCGTCCTCCTATATAGTCACCTCCTCTATAATCACATCATAGTAAAACCTTTTTATAATTATACCAAAATCTGCAACCACTTTACTAATAAAATTATAAAAAAAATACCTTTTTATAAGCACATCATAATAAAAACCTTCATACAATCACACAATTTGCATAATATGGACTGCATAATTATAGAAGAGGAAGACAATGCCATATTTTTATGCATATATACCTTAGTTTTATATTATATTTCAACTATTAATACTTTATATTGTAAGTAAACTAGATTCCAATATTTCAGAATTTTATAGTAAATTTGTTCTACTTTTATTATATAAATTGTTTTGTTCTTATTAGGGTTCCTTAAATTCAAATCAAATCAAATATTGGGTCAATTTGAATTTGATCAAATCAAATTGACCCTGATTTGAATTTGATTTGATTCAAATATTTGGATTTGAATTTAAATCAAATCAAATATTTGTCAAATCAAATCAAATTTGGCCAGATTTGAATTTGATCAAATCAAATATAGTCAAATTTGAATTTGAATTTGATCAAATATTTGATTCAAATATTTGAAGATCAAATCAAATTGCGGAACCCTAGTTCTTATGTAAATTGCTAATTAATATAGATAATTAAAAAATTTTTTATTTTTATCTACTGTATAGGTACAAAATAATACTTGTAAGTATTATTTAAAAATTTTGTTCTTAAAAATAACTTTTATAATCTCAAATTAGTATTTAAGAGCATTCTAAATTAATATGTATTTTAATATAGTATATAATTTATTGTTACAATAAATGTTATACTGTTAATATTCTGCATATGCACATATACTTTATATTAGTATTTGTAGTTGATTATTATTTATCAATTAGACTAAGTTGATATTTAAAAATTAGCTTAGCTAGCTAGGTTAGAGTTGATTTTTCTAAGCCAAGCTCCAAAAATTATCAAAAATTTTCTCAAATTTTTGTCTTAACCTTGCTTATATTTTATATTTGTTGATTTTTTTTTAAAGTTTTTCAGATCCTAATAAGTAGATATAATATAAACCACTAGACTGGCCTAATTTGATTTGGTTATTGTAATTTTTAATATAATCTAATATAAAAATCAACTAAGTCAATTTTTTGAAAAATTGGCTAATTAAGCCAGCTAAGTCAATAAAAATTAACTAATGCAAATTGGCTACAAATATTATTTTATATGCACTTTTCTATAATACTTATATTTCTACTATTATTTTGTAATTAATTATTGTTAAAATAAAATCGGATAAAATGAAATTTTTTTATTTTTTAAGAAAACATTTTTGGGATTTTTTTAGTATTAAAGTTAGGGTTTAGAGTTAGAGTTATTAATAAACGAGTATATATGGGTTTTATAAGCTTTAAAGGTGAGCAAGAGAGGTTCCTAGTTTCATTTTAAACTGATTTCATTTTAATCTGCTACAATTATTATCTCAATAATTTTTAAAGACTATATATAATTCTTTATATTTATTTAATATATTTTAATATAATTAATTACTTAAGGTTTATGTAATTTAGCACATATGTGTTGTAATGCACCCATCTGATAAACCAATTAGATTGTAGGATCAGGTGTAATGTGAAATTGATAAAAAATAGGATCTTTTAAAATATCAACTGTGGCTCATAATTTTGCTTATGAAACCACTCTTCGTGCTTTAACAAAAAAAATTCCTTGCAAAATTTTACTATAACTCCTCTTTTCTCGCCTACACACTATTCTAACCTCACCCTAACCCTAACTAACAAAAAAGAACAGGTTATTTTGGTTGTTTTGATTTCACATTACACCAAATCATATGAGGTGCACTACAGTGCATATGTGCAAAAATATTAAATTCATTATTTAATTTTTACAATTTTATTAAAACTTCAAGCATTTTTTTATATTTGATCATAATAAAAATAAGCTTTTATAATATTTATTACTACTACAGCTAAGTTAAAATTTAAGCATTTTTTATTTAACTTTTTAAACTTCATACTAACACTGTCTTTCTACTTGCTTAGTATTGGTATATTATTTAAATTGAAATTACTTTATATACTATAGACTTATTAGTTATATGTTAACAATACTGATACCATTTAGAAAAAAATATACTACACAGTTTTGCTTTATGTATTTTAGAAAACCTTTAAAAATTAGTATTTTATATATTTTAGAAAACTTTTAATGTTAAAGATAATTACCTTACATATTAATTAGTTATATTGTATAAATTTAAATATATGCCATACATATATATATATGTATATATATAATACATAAGACTTACATAAGTATGTATCATAATTAAAAACTAATAAGCAAAAATTTTATTTTAAAATTAGAACATTTTATATAGCTTATTGTTCTCATGATAAAATTGAAAACATAAAATTTTATAAATGTTCTCTTTAATTTTAAAAAAATAAATGTTCTTAAATAAGAGAACACTTTTAATATTAATGCTCTTAAAAAAATTTAAATGTTCTTTGAAAACATTGGGAACATTGAATTTTAAATACTGCCCATGGCCCTAATCCTAACATAACCAAACTTTAAAGGGCCACGAACCTGACACAGAATTTTAGCTACTTTATTTTTTATTTATTCTATTTTGCTAAATTTGGCAAAGGTCTTGTTATTTTAATTTGCTTAGAACAAATTCGGTTTTTTATAGTAATTTACTAAATAGCATAGGCAAATTCAGTTTTTATAGTAATTGGCTGAGTTTAAGCATGGGAGACATTCGAACCCAATGATTTCTGGGATCTACATTACACAAGTATTTATACAGAATTGTAGTCTAAAACCAGAATTTTCGGGTATAAGCAAACCTAAAAAAAAAAAAATCAATCATGTAATACTTTACTAATAAAATAGCTTCGTAGGGAACGTCTTTTCAATAAACTCAAGTTGCATCATTTGCATCACGCTGCATCACGGTAGTTATAGTGAAGGTTGAAGTACTGTCTACCGTATAGTAAGAGGTAATAAAAGTATATTGTACTGCTCAATTCACAAAGCTCAACGTTGTTTTTTTTATTTTTATTTGTTTTTTAGTTATAATATCATATTAACTTGTTAGCTTTTATTTTCAAATTTTGTAGACTCTTCTTAAAGTTATGATGGTTCTTAAAAGATATTTAACACAATAGAAGTTATTTAATATATATAATAGTATAGTTTTATTAATTACGCGGGGTTTTAAGAAAAACTATTAAGGGACGTGTAACTTGTTATCAAAACCTTTTAAATAAAGTTTTTAAAACTGTAAATTGCTATTAGTGCGTGAATTAATAGTTGGATTCTTTTACAACGTGGGTTATTTTATTTCGAAGAAAATTTTAATACTGTATATGAATAATGCCCGTTGATTGTTTAACGATTATCTATCTTTGACAAAAATGATATCACGTGTTAAAAAGCCAGTTTATTATTGGTTAACTACCTTACAATAATCCCCGTGTTTTTCCGAAAAACGAGAAAGTCCCCCATGCTCTGAGTTTAGCATAGAAAACATCGATATTCAATGTCAAACACTCCTTACAATGAAAAGTAGTCCCAAATATTACATTACGCCCCATGATTCTAAAAGTATTATATATTGCTCTGTCTGTTTATACTGACAGTGTCCAGCCATGAAAGGATAGGTTAGCATATTTACTGGCACATGATGATATATGTATATCATTTATTGGCATACAATGCTGCGCATGAACCTCTGTATACGTAATTTAAATAATGACATCTATCACACGTTTTGACAAATTTTAAGTTATTCATCATCAAAAAATTTAACTTTTATAACAAGTTACCATCAGATCATCTGAATCTTTGAGATAAATCAATCCTTGTCATTTTTTATTTTAGTAAAATACAAAATTAGTTAGAGCAAATATGTGGAAGCTCAAAACTTTCATATGTAATGGTCTAAGCCTTAGGACTTTAACGCCAACTACAATAAAATCTATCGTTAATAAAATTCGATTGTCAATAGACAAGCCGTCAATTTTAATTTTCCATGGAAGAACCGTGAAATAACTAAATTTACGGTAAACTGTATACGTATACACATAATATTCAAAAAAAAGATAGGCATAAAAAAGATTATATCTTCTCATAAATCTCGTCGTCGTCAAACACCGAAAGAAAATCTTAAATTCTACGAAGAACATATTCAATTTTACAAGAGAAAAGAAGCGAATAGAAAATTTTTTCAGGAAGAATGGAATAAGTGGAGAAAACTTGCAGATCAAAATTGAGGAAATTGGAAAATATCATAAAAGAAAGAATTCAATTTAAAGAGGCAATACAACGGTCCTGTTTGGTGATAATGAGGCGCCAAATTCCCTGTTGCTAATAACTGTCTGAACAACCCTAGGCTTCGGTTAACCCAACGAGATTTAAGTCTGGCCATTACTGCATTAGTGAAGAAGGTCAACCTACTTTAGATGGTCACTATAGAAGGTATTCCGAATTAAGAATGTTAATTTCTGATGCATTGGTTGATAGTAAATTAGTTTAAATTTTTTGAATGCTGCAATTTTTATTTATAAATTTCAAAAAATTTATTTACTTTGCAATTCTTCTTTTAATATTATTTATTTAGTATTATTATACATGACTCCAAAATTTAGAAAAATTATGTTAACTACCGTTACAAATGAGATGAATCGAGTCTATAACTTATTTATAGATCGTAATCCAAATTTTTTAAAAATTGGTGGCAAGGTTTCACTTTATGGCCATTCACTTGGTTCATTATTAGCTTTGACGTTTTGTGCCATCAACCACCAATTATTGGTCCATTTGGCGAAGTATTTGAGGAAAATTTACCTTCTCTGTCCTTAAGTGAAATTTCTAACCCTCTTTATAGATTACAAGATTCAAATATTGCTGATTCACAAGAAAGATTCGATCATAGTGGGAATGCTACAAAGTCTTCTGTAGATTTAAATTCTAAACATACTTCTACTTCAACTTTACATCATGATGTCGATGATTATGATAATCATGATCGTTATCGTAATAATGGTTATATAGATCGTCAAATGTACAGAAGAAAACCAAAACAACCTTGGATTTTGAAGTTGAGAATTTGTACGCAGTTGGTTCACCAATCGGATTATTTCTATTGTTGAGAGGATTAAAGATTGCAAGTAGAGAATATTATAATGCTATTAGAAAAGTTTACCAATTAAAAAATTGGTCTGATATTAGTTTGGGTAATGAAAGTGATGATGTTCGAAATAGTGATGAACATTTAAAGGATGGTAAAGATAATGAAAAGTTGGAAAATGAAGGAAATGATGATAAAAAAGATCTTAATGAAGAAAATGAACAGAATAAGAAAATGTCACGTAAAGATCTATCAATCGGGAATAAGGATGCAGAAGATCCTATGATGTTGATGCAAGATTCCGTAACTTTGATACCACTCTGTTATCCAGCTTGTAGAAGCGTTTATAATATCTTTCATAAAGCTGGTAAAAAAAAGTTTTCATAATTTGTGTGCTTTTGCAATCATGAGCTTGTTATTTTTAATTTTTATTATTTTATTAGATCCAATCGCATTTCGAATAGGTAAGAAGCGTACATTCTATTTTATATGATATATACAGATTGAATGTTTTTCTTTAATAATTTGTTTGCGCGTAATTCATTTAAAAAGATTTGCTTATTCAAAAATAACTTTTAAATAACTTATATACATCGTTTATATTTCAATAAATCAGAACCTCTAGTAGCACGTCATTACAGCAAAACCCTAAAACCTGCTTTAGTTCTATATCACAAAGGTGGACTCAAAGCTATGCAATTAGGATTTCAAGAATTTGGTTCAAATATCTCAAAAACTACATCAAATATACTTAGATCTCTAAGCTTATCAAAACCTCCAGATGAATCAGCGAACAAACGTAAGAATAATAAACAAGCTAGAGAGAAACATTTTATAGAAAGGGAATTACTTAAACGAAAGCAATTGCAAAAATTATATTCTGAGGCAGGTTCTTCTGTAATTGTGGTGATACAGGAAATTCTAGTCGTAGTAGTTTAGTAAGTGTTAGTAGTGATGGTCGAACTAGTATAGATACAGAAAGAAGATTTTCTGTCGATACAAGTTATATTAGTGATGAAGCATCAAGAACGTAGATATAGTGTAGACAGTAATTTTGTTTATAAAGAAAGTCCTAGAGGGTTATCGGTTGAAGCAAGGGAAAAATTTTATATGTCTCAAGTTGAACTATCATCTACATCACCTACAACAAATGAAAAAAAGGAACAGTTTATCAAGTTAAGACGTCAAGTTCACCTGTGGTGAATGAAGATGGGCAATTAGATTATAAAACTAATGGTGAAGCAAAGCTTAAAAGTTTAAACAAAAGTGGAAGAATCGACTATTGTCTACAGGTTATTATTGTTTTAATCATGTTAAATATATATATATATATATATATATATATATATATATGTATATGTATACACATTTTTTTAATTAATCTAACTAATAATTATTGTTTATTAAACAGCAAGGAATATTGGACGTTGGTTACATATCCGCTATAACAGATCATCTTAATTACTGGACCGATGGTGATGCATCTTATTTTATTCTAAGGGAGACTTATAAAAATTATGATGATGATTAATATGTAAATTATAATTAGAAAAACTAAATTCGATCGGTTTAGGTTAAAATATTAATTTATATTTTTTCGTTTTCATATATAAACGTCTGTGTTATTATTAATATTAATGGATTGTTTATACAATAGTATTTATATATATTCATTGATTGTATATATAACTTTTATGGAAATCTTGCAATATATATTGTAAAAAAAAAAAATGCTTTGTATTTCTAAATTACTTTGAATATTGGAATAAAATAATGATTAATGGGTTAAAGTTTTGATCCAATCAAAAAAAAAAATGAAAATTCGAATATCATTTGATAAATTGTTTTAATTAATAATAAATATCCGTCTACTATATATTCAGAGCTATCCTAGTGACTTAAACTGAGCAAAAAAAAAAACGCCAATCTGTTGATCGACCAAGGGTACAATCGGTTGGCTTGTATCAATCGGGATTGTCGGTTCAACAGGTACATCCTTATTGATTTTATTTTATTTTACTTAAGTGCCCAACTGATTTCGTTCTAGCTAAAGAGAATTCTGTTCTAATTCAATTAATTTGATTTTAGTAAAAATTGTAACTAATTCTCGAAAAAAAAAAAATAATAATAATAATTTTAGTAAATAAATATATCTTATCTAATTCAGACATAATTATTTAGAAGAATCAGTTACGACTTTAAACCAGAATAATTTGTATTTTTATTTTGGTTACAACTTTTGATCGGAATCAACTGTAACTTTATTAAAATTAAATACAATTTTTAATTAAATTTATTTGCAATTAATTGTATAGGCGCGTAATAACGCGTAGATGCGCATTATTTCGAGACCCTGCGCGTTATTTTGGAACGCGCATACGCGATAATTTGAATTACTCTATTTGCACTAATTTTAGAGGCAAGTTACAATTACTAAAAACTTTCCTGCGAATTTATCTTGGGGACGCGTTATTTCGGGACATGCATGAGTATTATTTTGAGTCAAATATGCAATTTTCAAAAAAATGGAATTTTTCAAAATAACGTCCATGTGTGTTATTACGTTCCTATACGGTATATAATTTTTAAATGAGATGTGAGTACAAATAATCATAAAAATTGATTAGATTCTGCCACTAAAAAAATTTCTTAAGACTTTTATTACTTAATGGTTACAATATTTTCATCAAAGATTTTTGCCAATATGATTTTGCGAATACAGATTTATATATCTAAATTAGGATATTCGAGTTTGTACCGTAAATATATACTATAGTTTATGTTGCATCTTCGTGAGTATATAAATATCGTTTATTACTTTTTTTAATGTATTAATTAGTATACTTTAAGACGCGCTATTAGCCAATTATTTAAAATAAGATATTCAAATTCACGAATTTTTACTATTAAATGGTCTGCGAATTTGACCAGAATTGTTGCAAGGACGTTGAATATTCTGTAATCAGGGTTTAAATTTACGGTAATTTATAAAATTTGGCGGTAAGTTACAGTAAGTTACCTTAAGTTACTTAAGGTAACTTACCGGTAACTTACCGCCAGATTTTATAAATTACCGTAATTTTACAACCCTGTCTTGTAATCAATTTGTCATTTGTCTTCGGATTATTTCGGATATTAGGCAACTTTTCGGAAGTTTGTATTTTTAGAACCTTTTACTTATAAAAAAAACTAAATAATTTATAAATCCCTACTTTCTGCGGCAATTCCGTGCTATTCTTAATACATTCCGTGTTTACAACCTAATTCCGTGATTTCTGCGGCATTCCGCGAAACGCAGAAAATCATCGTCCCTGTCTTGATGTAATTGTTTATACATTTTCATTTATTTTGGAAAATTTGTTTTATAAACAAGGTTTCACAGGGGCATGAGCTGTGAGCTCGATTTAGGTATAATTAAAAGTAGGGAGTGGAATTGTATAAAATTTTTCTTTAATTTGGCCAGTACTAAATAATTCTTGAACATGTACAATGTAATTCTGTCAGAAATGAAATCAATTTTTAAATGGTTAAAAGGTTGAAATATTTATTAAAAGAAGTGTTATAGGGATAGTAAAGTAATAGAAGTGGTTCTGATGGGTTAAATATAGTAGTAGAGGTCAGGTTTTTGAGGTGTTAATATATTTTGTTGATAAAATATCATGATCTCTTTTAAAGTTGGTATAGTAGGTTTATATGAATATTTGATAGTGTTTAGTTGGATATAATTAGTTATGTAAATTTGTATTCTCAATTGTTGCGTCATTATGTTGCATATTGTTAATCTGATATGAATTATGAGAAATTAGTCACAATTTATTCGGATTTATATATCGGATCAAAATTGTGGTGCGTTAATATTAGCTTAGTTTGTTAGGTAATTATAGCAACATTATAATGAAATGTTACTTAGTATATCGGTTAGGAGGGTTATTAGTAAAATTTGGTTAAATTTGGTGGTGTGGCAAATTATTTTTGGATTGTTAGGGTTACATAAAATTTTTGGATATCGCTAAATCACTAATGATTAGATTGACGTAATACACACATTTTGAATTTTTTTATTAATGAACCAAAAATGTCGATATAACCTGAGTAACGTGTAGTATTAAATTAACACGTAGCAATGGGGTGCGCGGTATACTATGTAAATCAAAACATGTATGGTATCATATAAAAATCTATTATCGAAGATTTTTTGTGTAACTATGATGATCACCGATTAATTTATTAAATATTGATAATAATATTTGAAGCAATATCAGGCCAAATTGCTGCACATTTAGTTGAAGTGGGCCTTTAGATGACTCTTTAATCGATACCAATACTTCTTCAATTGATACAGATGTCTCTTCGATTGATGACAATAACCTTCAATTTATTAAGACATGTGTTTTTAAATGAAATCGCTACTTATATATATCCATGTTTCTTGGATTTAATTAGATGCACAGCATTAACAGCACATAATTCCAAAGTGAAATTTTGAGAAGATTAATAGGAAGTTTCAAAGAACTAAACTATAGAACGAAATTTCATTTTAATAAAATAAAAGGTACTAATTCATTTAAAAATTCGCTCAGCAAACCAACGATTAAAATCAGTTTGAGGAAAAAAAAATCTTCTGTAAGTACTAAAAAAAAATTCTATAACTTTATAGTCTTAATAAGAAAGAATCGATTTATATTGAAATTTCCAGTAGAAAAAAAAAATTGCAGCTGGTGCATCTAAAAAAGTGTGACCAAGCTTTATATATAAGCTTTATATCTAAGCTTTTATATAAAAATACATATGTTAATTTATCAATCGACAATCACCTAAAAATCTGACATGATAGACTTTTCTATGATACCACATATACATAGTATACCGCGCACCCCAATGTAGCAATGGGTTACATGATGATTAGCTGCATATTTGTAGTAATATAAATTTGCAGTATTAAGGGTAAGGATAGGATGGATTTGCGTAAGAAATGTTGGAATTAAGGAAAAGTTCAGTGTATTTTTTTTTGATTTTGGAAAATTTTGTTATTTTAATTGTTGGAGTAGACGTAATAAAATTGATATTTTTAATATATCTGAGGGCAGGAATTAATAGTTTTTCGTAGTTGAGGGTAAAGTTAAGGGGTTTTCTAATGAGAAGGAGGGGGTGAATAAGTTTATAAAGATAAGGTTTTAATGGTAATCATCAGATAATATTTGATTGAGACCTTTTCTGTTTAATTCAGAGAGTCATGCGTATTCTAATAATACAGTCTGGTAAGTTTTTACAGTATCGAAATCGAAAGAAAGAATGTCTAGAGAATTCCAAGAGGTTGCTTTGCTCATTGCAATATATACTTGGCCTGGTGCAAATATTCATTGGTCAATACTTATGGTAGTATGAGGTAAGGTAAGGCCTTGTGTCTTATGAACTGTGAGGGCAAATGCGTTTTGAAGTAGGAATTGGCATCTTGATGCATGATTGCCGTTTATTGAGAAATAGGAGGTTTCTTTTTGAATGTAACTTTTGCAAAGCTATTAGATGTCAAAAATGTAACAAACATTTTCAGGGTTGATTATGTTAGTTATAATGCCAACGGTGCCATTACATATTTGATCAATTAACTTGTTTAGAAACATAACTTATATTTATTATTTATTAATGTAAAATGAAAACTTTTTTTATTTATGAGTTTTTTGTTTGTATGAAAATTTTTGAGCAGTTCACTGTGCATCTCTTCTTATCTCGTTAATTTATTATCATAAGCTAATAGCGCTAAATCACAATGATAGTATTTTTTAAAATAGTGTAACTTGTATTTTCCAAAAAAAGCAAAATTTTTTAATATAATTATATAATCTTATTTGTAATAACTTTCTTTTAATTAATTCTTGTATTGCTACATGAAATTTTTAACTACCATGATTAGTGATGTAAATGCTTTTGTTCAATGGGAGATTGGGAAATTAGTAAGCTGGCTGCTCATATGAATTTACCAAAACAGTTAGGGATACTAACTTACATTAGATCTTTTGATTTTATTACACAATAAGTTTAGTAATCAAAAAATAAATAGAATACAAATGTGAAAAAAATTTTTTGAGCAGTTAGAATGTGCATCTCTATCTCGCTATTCTACTCATAGAGCTCTGCACTATAATGAGTATTTTTTACAATCGTTTTGCTTTGTGTAATGGAATTTTTCCCTATATAGAAATCGACATTTCCTAATTTATAGATTGATCAGCATTGAACTAAGAGATACCAAAAATGATTTCTCTTAAGTAGTGCTTCGATCCATAATCCGATAAATTCAGATTCATCCGATAATTCGGATTAATTTCGGATATCCGTATCCGTTAATTTTAAACGGATGGATCTGTATTACATATCGGATCAAGGATAAGGATTATCCGATTATAATCCAGATGTTTCTTATGTGTCTGGTATCTTGTCAGACGTACGTACGTACAGCACGTGCTAGAATGATAGCAATCCAACTCTCTCAGTCTGGTAATGCGAAGTAATTGAGTTTGATAATATATAGTATATATCAGTTAATCAAATGGTGTTTGTGCATGTAAAGTTTGAGTGAGAGGCGTAACGATTTGGCGAGGCTAAGGGTATATGGTGAATTCACGAAACAGTTCTTTTATTAAACGAAGGACAAAGAAACCAAGATCGGTTTATCTTTATTACAAGACAAATCAATGATACATCTTTTACGCAGGTCAAAACTAACACTATTTATAAAAAAAAGTAAATAGGGGGCAGAAACAAAAAGAACAAGATCGAATTTTTCCTTGATTAATCACGCCATAATCGTTGACAATCGATTTTCCCACGTTTAACTTTGGGGAGGCTGTTCTGATAATTAACAAAGCCTCAAATGCAACGGTTTATGCATCATCATTCTGATTGTAAATCAAATTTTGTCAATTTAACTATTCCTTTTTAGTTTAGCACTATCGGGTGATCTGATCTTGCAACGATGGTTTCTTCTCAATCTTCATATGGTCTTGCAGAGTATCAGGGCCAGGATCAG
>QKWP01001889.1:62684-94133 GCA_003550325.1 Gigaspora rosea
GAATAAATAAAATAAAATAAAATAAAAAAAAATAAGTAAAAAAAAACAAAAACAAACCCAAAAAAATATCAAAAAAAAACAAAAATAAAAAAAATAAACTATTATATTTCGCTCATATTCGTCTATATTCGATTATATTCGTTCATATTCGTGACTTCTTGCAAAGTACCAGAGATGTCAGAATTGGTGTTCTTGTAAGTCAAGTCGTTTTCTTGCAAAGTTTCGAAAGAAGTAAAGGATAAATAAAATAAAATAAAATTAAAAAAAAAAAAAAAAAAAAGAAAACAAACAAAAAACAAAAATGTAAGCAAACTAAATAAAAAAATAAACAAAGCCCCAAATCTAAATTTAGAGTTAGTGTTTTTGCAATTTAGAAATAGTCAAAGGTTTTCGCAAAGTGCCGGAATAAAATAAATTAATAAAAATAAAAAAAACAAAAACAAAAAAATAAAACAAAAAAAAAATAAACGAAACCTTGCAAAAACTTACGATAACTAGCGAAAACTTGCGAAAACTTGCATTCTTGAATTTTTGAAATTGCTAAAAAAAGTAGTTGTGTGTTTTTGCAAAGTGTCGAAGGCTGAGTTGGCTTGCGATAAGTGCTAAAAAGTCACTAGATTTCTTGCAAAGTACTAGTAGTAAAGTGTAGAAATAAAATAAAAAAAATTAAAAAATAAAAAAAAATATAAATAAAAAAAATATAAAACAAAACTAAACGAAATAAAACGAAACTAAACAAAACTAAACGAAACCAAAAAAAACAAAAGAAAAATGAAAAAACAATATAAAATTAATAGAAGATCTAAATTATAAACAAAAAAAACAAAGATCTAATCTGATCTTGTAGTACAATTATCGAAAATCATTGAAACATTTCGAAAATATTAGTCAAACGCGTTTTTGTTATGATCCAGGTTAAAATCTACTGATCCCAAAATATTTCGAAAGTATTTGAAATATTAAAAAGAAAAAAAAAAGCAAAAAAAAAAANTAATCATTAAAGATCTGCTAATCATTATATATTGTTTCAAATAATTACGATTATAATCAATTTATAGATATATAACGATTTAATATAAAACATGATACATATCGATTATAGATATATATCGATTTTTATCTAATTAATCGATATATAATGATATTTTATAATCGATATCGATCAATATCTATGTATAAAATTTGTTGATAATTTTAAACGGATAGATCCGTAATATATATTGGATTAAGGATAAGGATTATCCGATTTGTAATCCTAGATGTTATGATAACTGCAGAAAACTGAGTAAGAAAAGTAAATTTTAAATTATTATTGAAAGTTTAAGGTATCGCTTATAATAGTATAAATTATTAACAACTTTTTTTATTATCGTTATTTTTGCATTTAGTTATAGAAACTACTGGTTTAAATTTCATTTAGAATAGTGCCCTTTAAAAAATTGCAAGGCTTATATACTGATATGCATAGTATCATTAAATCAGTACAATCTGGATCTTGATTACAAAGGGTTCATTTAACATAACGGCGATGTGTATATCGGATAAATTAGCAGAGGTCTTTTTCGATTTTTAATAGCTGCCATGCTTTGTTTAGTGCATTGGGAGTGCGTCGAATGTGACCTGGGTTTACATGAGAAAGGATCCTTCTGCCACAGGAGGTTGTTCTCCTCATGTAAACCCGGGTCACATTCGACGCACTCCCGACGCACAAACAATGCAGGGCAGCTGTTAAAAATTGAAAAAGACCTTTACTAACTAAATCAGAGAGCTTGTAAATGTAATAAATATGCAATTAATTGCAACTATACATGTTATGCGTCGTTTATTGATTCCTGTCATTCAATGATCGACATGAAATATTTGAATAACGTATGTTATACTTTGAAATTGGTTTACTATAAATATATATATATATCATATTTAAAACATTTGTATTGTTATTTATTCTTGTATTGGCCACGCAAAACACAACCACATCTCCTCGAACATTTTGAATTATTTTTTTCGGAAAGTGCTTTTGTTTCACAACTGGTTTTTTGGCATTGACCGTTATAAAATTTTTTTGGTGTTTAATTTTTTGTATGGAAGATTTAAAATTTGGATCACTAAAAAAAAATCTATTAACGTTATAAAACAAAAAATTAATTTAATATCGATAGCAACAAAAATAATATTGTTTTCCAAGTTTTTTTTGTTTGCCTTTATGTTCTGTCACCTGATGTGCTGCACAGATCATCTAATAAAAATTCTCTATTAGGCAAAATTGTGCTCAAATTATTTTTATCTCATTTAAGTAAATAAAGCTCTTCTGTCATACTGATACAAAGTATCTTAAAAGCATTAGTAATCCAGTGTTTTAGCTTTTAATCGTGCTAAAGGCTTGAATTTTTTAATTTAAACATTCATTATAGCGATTAATACCCATTAACTTCAATTAATTTTTCTTTGTTGTCATATATTCTATCGAAGGATTCATGAGACAGAAAACTATATGTTTGCAGCTCCATAATATCAATAAAGAAAAAAATTGATTTATAAAAGTAATTATATGAATATTATTTAATGAACTTCAATTATTAATTTATTTATTTTTACTACAATTTATTGATGCATTATTAAACATTAAATTCTAGCAATAACTCGGGTTATTTAAAAAATCAGTAAATAACATACTTCATCCCTGAATGACAGGAATCAATAAATGACGCATAACATACATACCTGAAATAAGCAGGCGTATTTAGCTTGTCTCAAATGCGTTAAATAACTTTATTCTATATGAAGTAATTTGAGTTCTTTATGTACTGTTACAAGCGACTATAGCCTTCAATATAGTACTTGCAACACAGCACATAGCGACAGGGATCTTGTAAGGGTCAGAGAAGATATGAAGCGGTGTGGAAGTGGAATATTACTTCACTAGAGCGGTTCAGTATATATTTATTAATTGACAAGAGTATATTTATTGATCAAAGATATATTTTATTTATTTAGATAATAATATGCAAGAGATATAACTATTTTTAGGTATTAAAGGAAGGAGGAGGGGAATCTGAGTCTAATGTGCAGGAAGGGAAAAATCTAGAGTTTATATATCTTTTTACAGTTAATAGTTACTAATAGTACAAAATGGTAGAAATGGTAGAAATAGTAGAAATGGTAGAAATGGTAGAAATAGTAGAAATGGTAGAAATGGTAGAAATGGTAGAAATGGTAGAAATGGTTAACCATGTTACTCATACTTCCAACTATGCTATATATAGTTAATAATATAAAATTATAATAATATAATATAAAATAATATAATAATATAATAATAAAATAATATAATAAAAGATAATTAATATACATTCAAGAAACTAATACTAAAACTCACTCTATAACATTTCCGTCCCCTTTAAAAATGAGCACTGTGAATTCTAATTCATTCAAGGGCGTGGAGAATTTTTCTTCACTTAACTTCTCCAAGTTAGTATAAGTTATGTCCGTAGTAGAGCAGAGGATAGACAGTCCACAAATTTGGAGTAGTTGGAAAATTCGGTTGGCACATTTCCACACTCGTGAAGCTCGTCGTGATCCTAAGCTTTCTTTTAAAGGATTCCATAACCTTTGGGTTCCTTTCTTGGTTTTGCTATTTATCTTTAATTGTTCAAGATAATAACAGGTTTCAAGGACTCTAACTTGGGGTTCTTTTTGTTTTCCACGGCTTCTGTTCTGAGTCGTATGAGTATTTCTTGTAACTTCTCTGAGTCAGTGGTTCCAATCAAAGGGTTTCTTCGTATGTAAATCCGATTTCTTGTTTCTGTTAAGTCATCAATTAGTTTATTTAAGGTAGACTTGTCTGGTTTTTTTTGGTTATTATTTTCTGGTTCAGGAGGAATTTCAATGTTTTCTTCGATGGACTCCAGTAAAGGGTCAATTGTACTATTTTCTGGTTCTAATTCTAAATTCTCTTGAGTAGGTTCTATGTAGTCCTCGAGATTTGGTTCAGGTAAGGGATCGTTATGTATCTGGGTTTCATTTTCTGTAGGAAATTGTAATGAGAGCAAAACTTCTTTCTCATTAGTTATAATAACATTGTTTAGAGTAATACCTAAACTATGATTTTGTGATAAGGGGTCTAAGTTCCAATGCTTAATAAATTCGGCAAGGGTAGATAAGGTTTGGAGTTGGAATGTTAAAGTTTCCATAAAGAAAATTAAAGTTTTGTTCTTTGAGAAAAAGAAAAAGTGGAAATATTTTTAGAAATTACAAATATTGGTATAAAGGTGGCTAATCTAATAAAAATATTGTTGTACATGATAAATAAAAAAATAAGACTAGATAATTGTTTTGCAATGTCTATTACGTTCGTAACGGCTATCATGTGATCAAAAATTCGTAATGTAGATCACGTGACCAAAAATCTTCTTGTAAATCAAAAATGCCGTCAAGTTGATTTGCGCGTTCCAGTGATGTTTTCGTACTAAGATAAGCTTAGTAGAAAAGATGCGAAATCTTCTGTTGGGTTTACAGTTAAAATTCAGCTCAAATGGAGCAATATTGATCGACTTTACTTAGTAGCAAACATTCTACGAATTCAAAAATCTGATTTTCTATGTGTTCTATTTTAAACAAAAAGGTTCTAATTTTGGATAAAAATGGGGTAAACTTAGATTCTAAAAAAAATTGTTCGTTATACACAATAAATTAAGGGGAAAATCAAGGGGTAACACTGTATTTCCATCCGTTTTAAGAATTTCTCCCTGGAAATTCTAAATGACAATCATAGGTTGCCAATCTTGTTTCTCGTAGTACTTAACAAGATGATCACTATTGTAATACTGCTTTAATGTTTTCTCATCTGTTGTACACAGTTTATAGGCGCCATTATTTAATTTTTTCTTAACAATAAATGGTCCTATTCTTTTCTTTTCAAATTTTGCAGAGAGAGAGGCTTCTATGTCTTTTCTTTGTACCCAAACTTTGTCACCAATTTCAAATTCTTCTTTTTGTATTCTGGAGTCAAATCTAACTTTCTGTTTCTTTTGGAATTTAATTGTATTCTCTCTGGCAGCATTATGTTGGTATGGTAATTCTTCTATTAATTCAAAGGCTCTTTGTAATATACTGTTTTCTAATGATATTTCTTCATCTGAGTCAACTGGGTCTAGGGGGATAACAGTCTCAATGGGTAGTATAGCTTGTCTACCATATACTAAGTGGAAAGGGGTGTATCCAGTGGTTGAATGTCTTTTGGTTCTATATGCAAACAGTACAGCAGATATGTTCAGGTCTCAATCTTCAATATTTTCTGTAACTTTTGCAAGAGAGTTGCAAAGTGTTCTATTTAATCTTTCAACCATTCTGTTGGTCTGTGGATCGTAAGGTGAGGAGAATATGTGTTTTATTAAAAACTTTTCACACAATATTCTAACAACTTCACTAGTGAAATTCTTTCCATTATCAGAAAGAATGATCTTGGGGACTCTATGTCTACAAACAATTTCCTCAAAAATGAACTTTGCTCGAGTTTTTGCACCTGCATCTGGTACAGCTTTAGCTTCAGGCCAGCGAGTGAGATAATCAGTTGCAACAATAATGTACCGATTGTTGTGAGTAGTTATGGGTAGGGTTCTACTAAATCTATTCCTATTCATTCAAAGGCTCTTCCAACTTGGATAGAGTAGAGAGGTTCTTTTCTTTTGCTTTTGCCTCGTTTTTGGCAGACTTCACATGAGCGAACATAATTTCGTACGTCCTTGTACATTTGGTCCCAATAGTATCGTTCAGATATTTTATAATACATAGCATCTGTTCCTAAATGTCCAGCGGTAGGATGACTATGCATCATATATAAAATTGGTTCAACTTCGGTCCATTTGATTACTCTAATAGGTTTGTCTGGGTCTTTCCGATTCTTTTTATATAATAATTTGTCCTTTACTGTATAATGTCTAGATTGATTAATAATTGTCCATTTTTCATTGTCCGTTAAGTTAGAGGGAAGTATGTCTAATTCTAAGTACTCTATTAAATTTTTGTATTGGTCTAAGTTCATATAATGGCAGTAGTAGAGGTATGTATCTGTGTCGGTAATCAAGAGAGGGCATCAACATTCGAATAGATTCTTCCAGGTTTATGTACAATAGTGAAATGATACGGTTGGAGTTTCATTATCCATCGGCCTAAACGTTCTTTTGGTTGAGAAGACTTTAACCATTTGAGAGCTGAGTGGTCGGTAACCAATGTCAAGTGAGTTGTACCAAAATATTTGTGAAAATGTTCAATAGCCCATACTATAGCAGCACATTCTAATTTAGTTGCTCCATAGTTCATTTCTTCCTTTTTCAGGCTTTTGCTTGCATAGGCAATTGGGTGTTCCTTTTTATTATCCGATATCTGACTGAGGGTGGCTCCAAATCCGGTGTAGGAGGCGTCAGTGGCTAGAATAAACTCTCTTTTGTAGTCTGGGTAGACAAGGATAGGGGCAGTAGTAAGTCGGTGCTTGAGTTCATCAAAAGTTTTTTGACATTGGTCATTCCATTCATAAGTATTGTCCTTATGCAACAATTGATTAAGAGGGTAGGCAATAGAGGAGAAGTGTTTGATAAACCGTCGGTAGTATCCAGCAAGTCCTAAGAATGAGCGTAGCTGGGTAACACTTTTGGAGGTTGGATTTTCTGAACAGCAATTATTTTGTCTGGGTCTAGAGAGATTCCTTTTTCTTCTATTATGTGTCCTAGGAAAGGTAGGCGTTTCATTCAAAAATTATATTTTTCAATATTTAGCTTTAATCCTGCTTCACGTATCCTGGTAAATACTTCTCTTAGGTGTTTAATATGGTCATCAAATGTTCGTGAGAAAACATTGGTATCATCCAGGTATACTACTACATATTTGTAAGCTATGCCTTTATAAACTTTATTCATAAGGCGTTGAAAGGTAGCAGGGGCATTGCACAATCCAAAGGGCATGACATTGAACTCATAGGTTCTATATCTAGTGATGAAAGCAGTTTTCTCTTTATCTTCTGGGTGTACTTTTACTTGCCAGTATCCACTTATAAGGTCAAGAGTGGAAAAATAGGTAGCTCCAGCAAGTGAGTCAAGCATTTCATCTATTCGTGGTAGAGGGTATTGGTCCTTTTTAGTAACGGCATTAAGTTTCCTATAATCTATACAAAATCTTTTCTTTCTATTTTTCTTTGTTACCAATACAACGGGAGAGGCCCAAGGGCTAGAGAACTCTTTTATTAACTTGTTGTCTAGCATTCGTTGTACCTCTTCATTAATGAAGGTTTGCTCAGTAAGAGGTACCATATAAGGTCGAGAACTGATAGGAGGTACATCGTCAGTAAAGATTCTATGGGTTACTAGTCAGTTTTTCCTAGCTGGGTCATATCTTTTGCAAAGAGGTCTGCAAATTCATGAAGTAGTTGTCGAAATTGGGCTCCTTGGTTAGTAGTTAAAGGTCCTACTTTTGGTTTGATTTCCTGAGTCGCAGTATAAATTTCTCGAATAATTTTGGGTCTAGAATTGTCTATATCATCGAGTAGTTTTTTATCTTGCTCAGGATGACTCAAAAATTTTGAGCATTAAGAGCGGTAGAGAAAGAGGATTCATTATACAAATCCCTTAGTCGATGATGGAAGGTTTCAAAATAATTAACTCGATCTTGTAATTCCTTTATAGTCTGGTTCTGATGTTTGAAGGTTTTAGCTTGTTCCTGTAGCAGGGCAATGATTTGGGCCTGTTGCCTAATTTGTTCCTGAAGGAGAGGGACTAGGTCTATGGGCTCTAAAATTGTCAGTGCAGTTTTGATGGGTGCAACAACAGGTGATCCCGGTATAGGAGAGATTGGAGGAGATAGAATTTCTGGATCTGGAGGAGGGCGAAGTGTTTCATAACATTCCTCACAGTATGAGTCAAATTGTTCTAACTCAGTATTCTTTTTGACCATTATGCATTCCTTACAGAGTCCAACAGTTCCTTGGAATTGTCTCTGTAAATTTTCCATGGCTTTCCTCTGATCAAAGTTTGGATGGCTTGTATCAAAGGATTCAGTCAAGATTCTTCGTAGGGTTTCTTCCTCGGTTTCATTTAATTGAACCTGGTAGGCTCTCATAATAGTATTAACTTCCTCATATGTATAGTCCTGGTTGGATCAGTCAGTAACTTGAGGTTCCAGGGCATGAGCGAGGTCTTCATCACTTTCTCCAATCTGTATCTGGGCAAGACAATAAATTCGGCTTTGGTTAAGGTTATATGCATGTCCAGCATTTCTAGTAGACCAGTATAGTGGCGTACTCGGGTCCACAAGTTATAGTTAGCATTCCATTCCACATCTTTAGCAGCTTTGTAAGCATATAAGCATTCAAGGTTGCAGAATCGGGTATTCTCTTGGATAGAATCGAGCTTGATCATCTTTGATCTGATACCTTGCTCTCTACAGAGCATACATTCCATTAGTGTTCCTTGGCCTTTACCATTAGTAAAGAACTCTATGCTTCGTGGGTCATCTGTATCTAGTGCATGGTAGAAGTCAATTTAACATCCTTTGCAAATTAAAGTTTGTTCAAAAGGTCTGATTTCTTCTGGTCTTTTTGGTACCTTGCATTTACAGCAATGGTTTATTCTAAAAGGAGAAAAATGGGGTAGCCGATTGGCATTCACTGCTTGAGGTTGACAACCATATTGGTATCTTTGGTTTTCAAGAATCTGGGTCATTCGGGGGCAGTTAGCACTAATGTGTCCATATTCTCTACATTGTTAACATAGGTTATTAGGGCAGTCCTTGTACAGGTGTCCCAGTTGAGAGCAGGTCTTGCAAACATTTCGTTTGGGGGCTTGTTTAGGGCAATGTGCAGCCAAATGTCCATAGCGACAACATCGATAACATTCATTGTTAGGACAGTCTGCATAGAGGTGATTGTAGGAGTAACAGCATCCCCATTTCTGCTTAGTGAAGGAGGCGCTGGGTCTGGATCTGGAAGTAACAGTTGTTCAATTGTCATATTTTGTTTCTACTACATAAGCTTCTTTTGGATAGAGGTATTCTTGTTCAAACTTTTCTAATTCCTTTTCATCAGTAATAGTTGGTTGGGCAGGCAAAGGTTGATCATGTTCATAGGTAGTAGGTACGTGAATTTTCTTTTTATTCCACCTAAGGGTATAAGCTTTGTTTTTCCAGCTATAACTAGCATCTACTTTCTGTGACCAGTCATTACCTAGGAGCAGTGTTGTCACTTGAATGTGTCCATACTATGTTTTTTGTCCAACATCCAAGATTGTCCAAAATTGTCCAAGCCTATGTCCCATGTTTAACTAATCAATAGAGTAATTTAAAAAAATATATAATTATATATTTTTTTAGGTGCTGGACTCATTGGTGAAAAAATTAAAATAGATTATCTTAATAAAATTTTAAGTAATTGTAATTTAAAAAATGTCCAAAATGTCCAAAAAATGTCCAAGTGACAACACTGCCTAGGAGTAATGAATAAGAGGTAGCATTCATTACTTCAATATCCATAGGTATAGTAGTTCCTTCTATTTCAATAAGTAAGTTTTTAATAATTCCTAGGGGTCGAACAGAGGGTCCAGTGGCTGAGACAATGAGGCTAGAGGAAGAGGCTTCTATTTTCAATCCAAGTTCCTTTACAACTTGGCTAGAGATCATGCTAATAGCAGCACCACTGTCAATTACAGCATGATAGAGCTTCCTATTAAGTTTGATATTACATTTAACAGGAGTGGTATAGGTAGGTGTCTGGGTCTGGGTGTTTTTGGGATTTTTAACTAAATAATTGGTGACAGCAGTTCTAATAGTGTCATCAACTAAAAAGGCTTCGAATTGTTTATAGGTATAATCATTGGCGGTGTCAAGAGTATAAACATCACGGGGATATGGGTAGAGGAGCAGTTTCTGGACCTGGTTCAGTTTGAGGAGTGATAGTTTCTACTATTTCTATATCTATCACGTGACTGACTTCGGCTCCTGGATCGGTCGTATCTAGAGTGATTATTATTTTTATCTCTAGATTGGCTTCTATTTCTGGATCTGGATCGATTATAGGATCGGTTATTCCTAGAAGAATAATTACTGCTTCTACCTCAGGATTGGTATCCTTGGTAGTCCTTTTTATTATCCTGGTACCGAGTATGACAATTTTGAATGAAAGTCCTTTTTGACCACAATAATAGCATGTGGCATTTCCACCATTAAATTGGGGTCGGTTCTTACTTTGGTCAGTATAGTAGGCAGGAGTAGAAGTAGGAGGAGCAGCTTGTTTTTCAGCGAGATTTATACTAAGCTTAGCAATCTGTTTAGTAAGGCGTTTAATGGCTTGGTTGGCATTATTGGTATTATGTGCAGAAGCCATTACTCGACCAGTTTCCCATTTTCTAGCTTTAGTTATAGCATCGGCTAAGTTAGCAGGTTCAGCAGCTTGAACATTCATTGCATATTCAGATCATAGTCCTTGAATAAAGAACTGGATCATAACTGCAGCAGAGAAGGTATTGAGAGGGTCTACACGTTCTTTTAGTTGCTTAAAGCGACTAATGTAAGTATCAACAGTGTCTGTGCCTTGTTTGATTTCAAAAAGTTGCTTCTGCCAAGCAGCCTTTTGCTTGGTGGTGCTAAATTTTGCTTTGAAAAGGTGAGTGAATCTATAGACATTATTACTATCAACATTTTGACCATGCCAAGCATGATGAAAATGTGTAGGGGCATGTTCAAGGCTAGAAAACCATTCCTGGGCATTGTCCTTCATATAGGCAGCAGCTAATTCTAATTGGCGAGCAGGGCTCCAGTGGTTAGCCTTGGCAGCTCGTTCAAATTCCTCAACCCAGGTAACTGGGTCCTGAGTTCCATAACCATGATAAAATTCAATTTTGATCAGAGAGTTTTCAGCATCACGTCCAAGAACATTAGCGAGTTCAGCCATGGCTTGTGCAGCATCTTGTAAAGCTTGGTTTGGGTTTGCCATATTTAATTCTGGTTCTGGTTCTTCGTTTTCTATTGTTTTTTTGTATTCTGGTTCTGAGTTTACTGCTTCTTCTGGTTCTGAGTGTACTTCTTCTTCTTCTTGACCTTCTTGATAATTTATTTTTTCTTCATTTGGTTCTTCTTGATAATTTATTTCTTCTTGTACTTCTGCTAGGTCGTCTAAAATTCCGTCTAAGTTTATTTCTTCTAAATTTTCTTCTGCTAAATTTATTTCTGCTTGATGAATTTCTGGTTCAACAACTCCTTGGTCAGGATAAGCTCCAATAAGTTGAGATTGAACAAACTCTGGTTGGGGTTCAAGTGTTTGGCGTTGGCATTGAAGAGGAGGGGTACGTAGAGAAGTAGTATTAGGTGCAAACTGGTTTTCAGGATAGAATACAGTAACTAAGGATAATTGAGGAGTGGTTGTAGCTTGAGGTGCACGTTGAAAATAGGTATAAGGATTGATATTTCGAATAGATTGAGTAACATGATTTGGAGAGGGGGTATGTTGGGTAGGAAAAGGATGATCTAGGGGAATTTTACTAAGAGGAGAGGTTGGAAATGCAAGTGTAGAGGGAGGAAAAGGTATTTGGGTAGTATTTTCGTCATAGGGTGCTAAGGTAGGAGAATGAGTAGAATGGGAGGGTCCTGCTTGGTTATCTAAATCTTCTGGTTGTAAGACACGTACAGGTTGAGAGGTAGGTGTAAGATTAAATTCAAGATCGTTAGTAGTAGTTTGAATTATAGGTGAAAACTGTTCAAGAGTATCAAAAATACGCCCAAGTGGGGGAGTAGAAATAGCAAAGCCTTCAATATGAGGGTCAAAGATATTGGCTAGAAAATCTGCTGATAGAGTAGGGGCAAGAGTATATTGAGTATGCTGTCAAAGTAAATCAGTGATAATTTTTTTAGGGTCCAAATAAGGATTATAGTATTGGCAGCTAAAACAAGATCACGGGCAGCAGCTTTACAAGTATTATAACTGTTTGGATGAGTTAAGATGAAAAAGGAGTCAACGGTAACTTGTGTGTATCGGCCAGCAAAATGAGTATCTCAGTAAGTATTCCAAAAACGGCGAAAATGTTAATGATACTGATAAGGTGGATAGCAAACAGTACAAGATAAGTCTGGGTGACTAAGTTGGAGAACGGTGGTAGCAAGAGCAGATGGATGGTTAGCGTCGTGTGTTTCAATTTGTTGGATATGAATTTGGTAGGCTCTATGTACTCTATTCATAAAGAGACTTAAAAGTTTAATAACTAATAATTTTGACTAAAGATATAAGGAAATAGATAGGGGTTTCAATGTACTAACTAAGGGTAAGGGGTTTCTAATCTGGTTCTAAAACTAACTAAAAATTAACTAAAAAAATACTAAAACAAAATAAAATGCTACAAAAGCAGAGTCTTCAAGTATGCCCTTCTGAACGAATCTATTTTCAATTCGACAGGAAAATACTGGTGCAACAAATGCAAGAGGCTTCAAGTATGCCCTTCTAAACGAATCTCTTTCAATTCGACAGAAAAACCAAAAAAAATTTACTTAAACAGAAGAGAGGAGAGGAAGAAGAGAGGTAACCAAAGATATATCTTTGCAGAGAAGAAGGAAGAGAGGTCCTAGTGTTCTGGCTGTTTTAAATGTTTCCGCCAGAAGGCACCAAAATATTACAAGCGACTATAGCCTTCAATATAGTACTTGCAACATAGCACACAGTGATAGGAATCTTGTAAGGGTCAGAGAAGATATGAAGCAGTGTAGAAATGGAATATTACTTCACTAGAGCGGTTCAGTATATATTTATTAATTAACAAGAGTTATTTATTGATCAAAGATATATTTTATTTATTTAGATAATAATATGCAAGAGATATAACTATTTTTAGGTATTAGAGGGAGGAGGAGGGGAATCTGAGCCTAATGTGCAGGAAGTGAAAAATCTAGGGTTTATATATCTTTTTACAGTTAATAGTTACTATAGTACGAAATGATAGAAATGGTAGAAATGGTAGAAATGGTTGAAATGGCAGAAATGGTAGAAATGGTAGAAATGGTTAACCATGTTACTCGTACTTCCAACTATGCTATATATAGTTAATAATATAAAATTATAATAATGTAATATAAAATAATATAATAACATAATAATAAAATAATATAATAAAAGATAATATATCAATTAAAACAGATACTCTTTCTAATGATTCCTTGCACCAAATTTTTCAAGAAAGCCGATCTACGAAAACTATATAGTTATTATATGTAACATACAACAAAACTCCACTTTCAGCAGCTGGGGCTCAAGGTCATTCACTGAGTGTTTGGTTTTTATGGAACCAAAAGCAGTCGTTATTGAAATAGAGTTGAAAAAGATGACTCACCTAAGCGAGGCCTCTTGGCAGAAGTCTGGAAAACTACCAAGCAAAGAAGTAGTAGCTAGTTTTGTCAAGGTTTTTGGATATGAAAATATACAAAAGTGCTTGGTTAGATATTATATTCTGTATAGCGTAACTCTTTCAAGTCTTTATAACTTGGTGTACCTCCCTTCCGCTCCTTTGGTATTTTCGAAATTTCAACAATGTAGGCATTTTGGTTTACCCCCTCCAAAAGATCAGCAGTGTTTACTCCTTCCAAATTGGGAACGCTTACCGGTTTGGTGTCGACGTCACGAGTGGACCATTACGCTGCGATGTAAACAATGAATGACATGTCAGAGATGTTTTGGACCGTATGAAGAAATTTCTTACAAACTTTGCTACAAGGCGATTTTTTTTTTTGTTTTGTTTTCTTTTTTTCCTAAACATATAATACTAGAGTAGAGTTTCTATATAGTATTATATAATTTTTATATTTTATACATTTCATTTTGTAACTGTCAGGATTAGTCTTTTCTTTGTTTTTCTCATCTTGTTTCTTTTTCTTTTTGTTTTGTTTTTTGGTAATTCGTTTAGGTTTAGTAGTACTTCCCTTTTTTATACTTCCCTTTAGATTTTGTTTTAAAATTTTTTTTTCTTATGTTGGATTTTGAGTAAAATCATTCCACCATCGAAGCTAGGTGAAAAGGATTTAAAGAAAAAGGCGGTCCTGACAAGGCTAACAGCAGCCATTCGGTGAATACAGAATACTTGCAGTGAGTTGCGGGTACCTGTAGGAGAAGAACTAGTTGTCATAGCAGGTCGTACCTGGGTACTTCGGTATCGAGTGAGTTTTTATTAAATAAGGAGGATTTTAGTTAGTAGCCGGAAAAGTATAGTATAGTATTATGACTTACCATAACTAGAATAATGTAAATATATTACTACCTCTTTAATAAAAGCAGGGCCGCTGGTTAAAAAACAAAATAAAAGATAATATACATTCAAGAAACTAATACTAAAACTCGTTCTATAACAGTACCTATACATTTTTTACGGATTAAATCTGAATTTATTCAATTCGGATTATATTCAAATTTAACTGGATGTGTAAAATAGAATTCGAATTTAATCCGAATGGCTCCTAAAAAGTAGGATCGAAGCTCTAATTCTCTAATCTAATATTAATACTAGTTTAGACTCTAACTTTAGCTAAAAATCATTTTAATTTTTTTTTAAATATTATCCTGTAATATGGCAACCTGCTAAATTTATTAAATTTTTTTTAAATTATTTTTTTTTCTAAACTTGAACAATTTCGCCAAACTTTATTTAATTAAAATGATTGCATTTGTAAAATATATGCAAATGATTACTTAAAATCAAAGTCTGACATCATTCAATATTTCACTTATTTCGATAAATTTTTAAATACAATCTGCTGTATTGTTTTAGACTTAGTTTAAATTAAAATGCCTTATCATGATTGTTTAATTTTTAGACATCCTTCTTTTAGCTTTCTAAGTAAAGGTATTCTACTAGAAAAAAACATATAATGAAATAAAAAAAGAAAAATTATAAAAGAGGAAATAACCTACATTACCTAAATGAAAAACCAAATAAAATCAAATAAAACAAATAGAAAGAAAAAGAAAAAACAAAAAGTAACAGTATATAATTGCATAATGCCACTAAATGATAAAAGAAAGAAAAAAATCAAAACAGAAAAAAAACAAAATCTATAATCAACAATAAAAATTATATAATACTGCGCAAAGAAATATCTCGCCAAAGTATTAAATACATAAAAGAAAAAATCTATTATTCAAAATAGAATGGTGTAGATAAAAATTAAATCTAATTGGCTAGACAAAAATATAATCTAATTGGCTAGACAAAAATAAAATCTGATTGCCTGCTTTATGCACTTAGATTACACAAAGACACATTGTATTGTTTTTACAGAAATAATTTTTAGTTACACAAAATTAATGTCATGTAATGTTATACAAGTTCTATTTTGGCAACTTTTTTGTTTGTATCTAAGTTTAATTAAAATTTGAACCAAAATTAGGTTCAAATAAACAAATACAGGTTTATTTTAACCAAAACTGGTTTTAAATAAACGAAATTAGGTTTTTTAACCAAAATTGTGTCCAAAATAGGTTTATTTGAACCAATATTAGTTTTATTTATACTAAAATTGAGTTTATTTGAACCAAAAATTGGGTTTAAAAAAAAATCAAGTTTATTTAAACCAAGATCAAATTTATTTAAACTAATATTAGGTTTATTTGATCCAAAAATGGGTTCATTTAAACAAAGATTAGGTTTATTTGAGATTTATTTAAACTAATATTAGGTTTAAAAATAGTACTAGTGATTTATTAATTTGGGAATAGAAATTTGGAACACCCGCGACATGTCGCGCCCTGATTCCAACCAATTAAATCGCACGATTTTGTAAACAAAAAATTTTAATTTTAAAAATTAAAAATTTTACTAGTAAAATATAAAAATAAATAAGCGATATTAAAATATATAATGTAAAATTTTATTCTGAACAACTTTTCTAAATCATAAAAATAGATTGTCTTAGTAAAAAAATGGTTTATAACAAAAATCAAAAATTTCAAATGTTAGTACATATAAAACTTTTTTTTACTAATATAATATATATTTATATTTAAGTATTACATGTAAAATTTTATGCTAAACAAGTTTTTCTAAGTTAAAAAAGTAGATTGTTTTAGTAAAAAAAAAAGGTTTATATGTGCTAACTTTGGAAATTTTTGATTTTTCTTATAAATCATTTTTTTTACTAAGAAAATCTATCTTTATAACTTAGAAAAAGTTGTTCAAATAAAATTTTACATTATATAATATACTATTTTATATACATTTTATACTTTATTAAGTAAACTTTTAAATTTTTAAAAAATAAAATTTTTTGCCTATAAAATCATGTGATTTGATTGGTCAAAGCAGGGGGTACAACATGTCGCAGGGTAACATGTCACAAGTGCGACAAATTTATTTTTCCTATTAATTTAGTTTTAGTCTTTTCCAATACCTTTATATAATATGGGAAAATGTTTTCTGTGCACCCACATGGTTGTGCACCCCATAGGCAGTGTTGTCACTTGGACGTGTCCATACTATGTTTTTTGTCCAACGTCCAAGATTGTCCAAAATCGTCCAAGCCTATGTCCCATGTTTAACTAATCAATAAAGTAATTTAAAAAAATATATAATTATATATTTTTTTAGGTGCTGGACTCATTGGTGAAAAAATTAAAATAGATTATTTTAATAAAATTTTAAGTAATTTTAATTTGAAAAAATGTCCAAAGTGTCCAAAAAACGTCCAAGTGACAACACTGCCCACAGGTACCCTATATATACATATACAATGATCATCAAAGATAATCAATTTTTTTCTTTTGTTTATTTTTTTGCCTTTGTTTACTAATTTTTTCTTCTTGTTGTTTTCAGTTTTGGCCTCGTCGTTGGTATCGTCGTTGGTGCCGTCTTCGGTTTTGCTTTTGGTGTCTCCGTCCATTGTGGTTTTTTTTTTGGTGTACGCAATTTTATTGTCCTGGTCGTCAAAACGATGTCGTTGCAAGAAGGCTTTCGCGTCATTTATGTTTTGGCTTGTGGTGTCAGTGCGTTCCTGTCATTGAAACTGGTGCCTATTGTATCCTTTTTTTTTCTCTCTTTTTTCTATTGTTTGACTAACCGAATCTTTTGCTTTTGCATTTGCTTCGCCTCTTTTGCATTTTGCTTCGCCTTTTTTGTATTTTGCTTTTGCACTTTGCTTCGCTCTTTTGCATTTTGCTTTTTTTATACTTTGCTTCTTTGCACTTAGCTTCTTTGCATTCCGCTTTTTTTGCCCTTTGCTTATTTTGCATTTTGCATATTTGCACTTTACTTCTTTCGCTCTTCGCTCATTTTGCTCTTTGCTTCTCTTGCTTCTCCTGTTTTGTCGTTTCTTTCGTTTCTTGGGGGGTTTTTTTTTCGAACTAATGTATTTTTTTTCTTTAGAGTTGCTATTTTTAGTCTTTGGATTCGTCGTCCTCGGTTAGTTTTCTTCAGTGTCATCATTTTCAGTGCCACTGGATAATTTTTGTCGTCTTCGGTGCCGCCTTCATTAGTATATCAGTGATTTCGTCGCTTTCGGTATCGTTGTTGAAGGTGGATCCCTTGTTGCCAGTGGTTGGTGTCGAAGTGATTTTTGCCGTCGATATAACTGGTGTAATTTTTCGCTTTTCTTGTGTTGAACTTTTGGTGTTTTCAGCGAATGCCATTAACGTGAATTACGTATACAGGTTGCCGTGGGATAACTTTAGTATTAGTGTTATGTCGCCGTGGGATAACTTTAGTATTAGTATTACGTCGCTGTGGGATAACTTTAGTATTAGTGTTTAGTATTTAGGGTTGTTATAGTTTTTCAAAATATTTGTTACGCAATGATATTCGTTACACAAACAGTTGCTTTTTTTTTTTTGAGCGATAACATTTTTTATAATAAAAAAATAATTATATCATATATATGTAATAATATTTTTTTTTTTTTTGTTCATTAAAAAAAAAAAAAAAACTTAGATTNCATCAAATCAATTAATAATTTTTTTTAATTATATCTTTTTAATAAAAAATTTTAAAGTTGCAAAATAAAATATATAATTGATAGCTTTTGACAAAGTCTATTAAACTACATATTTTATTTTAAGAATTTTTTGCTTATTATTAAGAAGATATAATTTTAAATTTATAAGTTTTTAAACTTTTCAGCACTATAAATAAAAAAATTAAATAATATATAAAAATTTTAACCAATTAAATTCAATTTTATAAGTAAATAATCAACAAAATTTTCAGCACTACTATAAAATTTGATGCAACTAAACTATTTGTACTATATTAAAATAAGCTCCTTTCATAGAACCCTATTTTTTATTCTGCACTTCTATATATCATTAATCTACAAAAAATAAAGTATTTGGTATTATATTTCTAAAAAAGAACTTTAATATAGTATTAAAAAACTTTATTTTTTATAAATTAATATATAAAGAGCAAAATAAAAAATGAGCCTGATTCTATTCACTAAATTCAAACTTCTCTTCAACAATTTTAAATATTGACTCTACTTATAATCAAAGTCTTATTGAAATTAAATATCAAATAATATTATTCTAGTATGCCTACTTTAACATCCCAAGAACCTGATACTTTAGATCTCGACTTCTTTTACAAAAATGTTTCTGGAACTTACGGATCCTATGGAGTTGCTATATATGAAGATAATTCACTAATTGTCAAACCAATCCAAAAAAATTTCTATCCAACAACCTGCTTTGATACAAATCTTCATTCTATAAAAAATGCAAAGGCAACACATTTCTTTCCTGCACCACTTTCAACTGCTATAATTTCTTGTATTTGCAAAAAATACCATACTAAATTCATAGCAGAAAATGACAAAACCTACAACTCTCCACAAGATTCTAGTATTAGTCCAACTACATCTAATAAACAAATAAAAAATCTTATCCGGCAACTTAATACTACACAACAAACAATCCCACCATCTCCAAGTTCTCAACATAAATCCACTTTAACTAATCCTACTAATCCCTCCTCACCTTCACCATCTCTACATATTCATACTTGCCCAAAATGTTGGCATGCAATTAGTTGTAAAATGGCTAACAGTCAACATTACCCACAAGGTGATGTAATTAAAGAAGGAGAAAACTATTATCATTCTAGTTGTATAGCTAATACTTCTGCACTCTCTTCCACTATTGCATCTAACCAAGCTTTTCTACAACAACAATTAGAACAAATACATAATACTTCTACTTCTATTTCTAATACCTCTACTATTGAATTATTTTCTAATATTTCTTCAACTAATACTACTTCCTTACCTAAACAATGACAAAACTCTAACTTATCTCAATTTAACAAAAATACTCAATATAATCCACTTGCTAATTTATTTCCACTTACTCCTCTAGAAACTTTATCAACAAAAAATATTCATACTAGTAGTATGGAAATTGATCTTCCTACTGATTTTCAAGATTCTCCTGCTACAAATCAATTTCTTAACAAAGATACAAACCAAACCCAGCCTACTTCTACTCAATCCCAAAATCTACTATTGAACGAACCAAAACCTAAACCAAATCCATCTTATGATTGGTTACTTAATTTTCCTATTACTGAAGAAATGGAACCTAATAAGAAGTTCCAAACTAAACTCTCTTACCAACTTTTTGGTTTTCTTAAAAAACACCTTTTTGACTTCTTTCCTGGAAAAGAAATCAAATTAGAAAAAAGAACCAACCAGCTTACAAAGCATCCTTCAAACATCTTCTCTGTTCAATGGCTGGCCAGCGTCCTGATTTCTTAATAGACCTTATTTTCGAACACAACTCTGATTTTAGCAAAAATGCTACAATACCATTTGACTATCTCGAATCCACATTCAAAAATATTACCTTACAGTTTACAACAATTTTATTCAAAAAACTCAACTATAAAGAAATATTTGCCTCTCCGGTTACTGTACCACCCTACAAAACACAAAACCGACTTCAACTATGTCTTAATCTAGCCCGTCTACACCTTTATCTTTCAAATAACTATCAAACAATCAACTACAAAAAATTTGCTGAGGACTTTGAATTTAGACCTAAATATCCTAAAATTGAATCTACTATTGAAAGTATTGATGAAAACAAACCTTTTCTTGAAATCAAATCCAATTCCAGATTTAATATCCAACTTTTATTTAATATCCCAAAAACTACATTTTTACAAAGCTACCGTGTCCCATCACTATCTAACTCATTGGATCACTACAAAGAGTGGTTTAATAGATTTTTTCCCAACTACACTCGCCAATTTACTACTCCACCAAATGAAAAAGATACCTATGTCTTACTTAAAAATAAGATCCGTCGACAATTTATTTTTCAATTAAACAAATTTCTACCAACTAACTTTGAATTTCAAGAACCACAAAAATCGCTACAACGACAACATGAAGCTACCAAAGCTACCAACTTCCATATGCTTTCTTGTGACAATAAAAACTGTGAATATATGGAAGGAAAAAACTTTCACAACAGAGACAAACTATATAAAGACATACTTGAAAAATCTTACTCTATCTATCCTAAAAAAGACGCAGAAGCTTTGCATGAACCTAAACTTGATCCATCTATTTTTCATATAGATGGAAAACATGAAGCTACTCTTAAGCAAACTATACCAACCAAAGTACTTGAAAACTTAGCAAAAGAAGCAGAAGAAAAAGCCTGCAAATTAAACAATATTACCTCTAGTCCAAAACGCTGTAGATTTTATTTTTATAAATATCTTGCCCTTTATCACCAAACTGCTTTGGAAAACCATAATATTCCTAACACATCCAAACAAGAGGCCATGAATAAGGCTACACATACTGTTATTGATACTCACTTTCTTGCTAGAATTATTACATACTTTGATTGTATCAAAGATCAAACTCACACCTTTTCACAAATTGCCAAACATTACAAAGAAACTGCATATATAGAAGCAGAAAATTTTATAAAACAAAAATTTAATCTTAACTTTCAACCTATTACAAATCTAGAAGCTCTTTTTCTAGATCATTCTTTTCATTAAACTTGTCTTTTACAAACAACATAAATGCAGCCACCGCCTTATTAAAAGATGCACCCATTGCAGTTAATAAGGAAAATGATGTAAGTAGGCAGGTGGATAAGCCTATTTACGCGGAGGTCCATTATAATGACGGTCAGATCCAATGTAAAGGACAGACTATGGATACCTGTGCAGCTGTGAGAGCTAAGCCTAAAACGGTGAGCGACCTTGTAAAAGACACAAAAAGCTCCTCAGATAACATTACATCATATCACTCTGAGGAAACTTGCTATAATTTATTTTTACAAAAACATAACCTTCCTCTATTACCAAAATTACAAACTCTTAAATCCTTTACTAAACATTTGCTCAAACAATCCTTTACTCATCCTTATAAAATATCTATAAATATAATTACATTAGAGACCCATGTATATCTTAGTACTGAAGATAAACTTCTTCCAAATCATATCTTACTACTATCTAACCAATTTCCTATCTATTATAACTCACCTATTAAATCCTCACATAACAACTACCAAGAAAACAATCCTTTATTTTTTGCAACAACTTCCCAATTAGATAACTCTATACTTTCACAATCAACTCTTAACCTTAATATTGCTACACACAATGTCCAAGGCTACAATGCTCCTCTCAAAAGACAATTTTGGGAAGAATTCTGTCTTTCTAACAATATTCAAATTTGTAGTATAACTAAAACCAAACTTGCTAAGTCTAAACCCAAAAAGTTTTTTAACAACAAGCAATTCACATCTTTTTGGTCATGTCTAAACAACTCTGCTAAAGGCACTGGCATTATAGTTAATAACTCTATAAAATCCCATATTCATAATGTAATTACATATCCTGGAGGAGCAGTTGCAATTGATCTGTTCTTTAAACATGATTTTAAATTCCGAATTATCTCTGTATACCTTTCTTCAACCAACTAACAAATACGAAACCTATCTCAAGAAGCTATAATATCATGGATACAAGATGCACTCTCTTTAAATTTACACCCTATTATCTTAGGCGACTTTAATATATCACCTTCTTTAATTAATAACTCTACTGCCAAAACTAAACTTCTCTCTTACTTACATCACAATAGTATGTATGATTTGGCTGATCATACTAACAATACCCAACACACCTGGTAGCGTAGTGATTCAAGCAGCCATATTGATTATATATGGGCACATGATACAATAATACCATACCTTATAGATTTTTCACTTCAATCACCCCTATCTACTACTCATAGTGACCATCTTATTCTTATTTCTAAATGGATATTTCTATTTGCACTATCCTCAAAACTTTGATATAAAACACGCTACAAATGAAGAATCTTTCAATACAAACTTATGGATCAAGCAAAATGGGACGAATTTTCTTCTCAATGTCAATACAACATTATTCACAACAATACTCCTCTTTCTCATAGCTTTACTGAATCTATAGAATGCACATGGCACAAGATCCAAACTAGTATTATTAATGCTGCTCTCCAAACTATCCCCAACAAAAAGTTTACAATTCGAAATTTTCATCATGCTTTTACTTCCAAAGCTACAGAACTACACATGGACCTCAAAATTATTGGAAATATTATGCAACAAACCAAATATTCACTATTACACAACCAACCTATACCTACTACAGTCTTTGATTATATTCGAAATATTAACTCTAAGCATCAATTTTCTATTCCATCTCCACCTTCTTGCCAATCAGACCTATCTAATTGGCTACTTCAAACTAAAACATACTGGAAACCCCTATACAATGCTAGAAATTTGGAAAATTCCTATCATTTTAGACATCACATTAAAACAACTATCAATACCAGATGTGAAAGACTACTTACTCATCCAACTAAAATGATTAATAGCATTCTTAACCGTCACACTGATCCAGTTCATTTTAATAATATAAAAACTCAAACAGATATTCTTACAGACCCTACAGAAATTAAAGATTACATCCGATCACATTTTTGCCAATGGACTTCTAACTATACCTATAATCAACACATCTACTCTACTGAATGGCAATCGGAATACTCACCCAAACCCAATATTATACCTAAATGGTACAACCCTATTTTAGTACCAATTACTCTAGAAGAAACTATCAATACTATCAATAATTTCTCAAACAACAAAGCATATGGTCCTTCTGGCATTAGCTATGAAATGCTTAAGCATGCAGGTTTACAAACTATTACTGCTATTACAGCACTATTGAACCGGTGTTTAATATCTGGCTCAATTCCCAAACAATGGAAAGATGGCCGCATTTTTTCTATTTTCAAAAAACCAACCTTTGACGGACATTTACACAATACACGACCAATCAGCCTTATTGAACATATTAAAAAACTATACACTAAAATTCTTACTAATCGACTAAACTCTGTTTTTTCCTCTTAAAATATCCTTAATCCACACAACTATATTGCACTTCCTGGCAATAGTACTAATATTCCAATTCATATTCTCAACAATTTTATTGAAGATGCAAACTGCAATCAAAAGGAGATCTGGCTTTTGTCTCAGGATATGAGCAAAGCATATGACTCAGTCAACATAGATCTCTTTATTTTATCTCTTAAAAGACTTAATATGCCACCACACCTTATAACAACTCTTACCAATCTTCTTACACAAAGAACCAATAGAGTAATTACTAATCTGGGGCTTACACCTTCTTATGAAGTTCATGATGGAATAGATCAGGGTGAAACTATTACACCTCTCTTTTGGCGAATCTATTATGATCCTCTTATCACCAAAATTTCTAATTCTTATACAGGCTACCAATCCTCTGTATCTTGGCTTTCTAGTATATCTCCAAATACTTTTGACTCCCAACAAGTATCAACATCTGTTCTTGCATATATGGATGACACTCTATGGATTGCTGAATCCCAACAGCAACTAGAAAATATTCTTCATACAGCATCTTCATTCTACCAAATGGCCAATATTAAAGTCAATCCACAAAAATCTACTCTTGTATCCAACTCTATACATACACCTTCTATTCCTTTTTTAAGCTACAATATTCAATGTCAGCCTCCTACAACACCTTTTAAATTTCTTGGATGCTGGTTTTCTACTTCATCAAAATCTACAATACAGTCTAAACTAATTAATCAAGAAGCTTTTGAGCTTATCAACATACTTGACACTAAACAAATTACTGATAAGCAAGCATGTTATATTATTAACAATGTTATTATACCTATTCTTGAGTATCGCATTCACAATATAATTCTTCCTCATTCAACATGTAACAAAATCCTTTCTAAATACCTCACTGTTGCTAAACATAAAGCAAGGCTTGCCAAAAATACACCTAATAGCACTATGCTTAATCACAATATATATGGAATCAAAAACATTTGGGATATACAATTACAACATCATCTTTCTACCTTTTTACTTCGACTTAACAACCCTCATTTACTTGGTAATAGTACACATATCCGATTACAACAATTACAAAACAATCTATAGTCTACTACCAATATACTACAACACTCTAATCCTATTATTGATGGTCCCAACAAATATACTACTACTTTTAAGATAATTCAGCTTCTTAATCACTTAGAATCTTCTATATCTGCACATGCTGAAATTCTACGTCCATTTACTATCAACCTCCCCTATACCTCACTTGAATCTCTTCTTTACAATCACCCTCAATATATAACTTTTAAACGTCAACTACGCTCAAAGCATATTTTATTTCTAGAGCAACTTACTTCTTATAATAATACAACTCTTCTATCTTGGTCACATATTTCTCCTAGAATTCTTAATCTTATACCAGGAAAAACACCTAATTGGTTTCTTGCACTTGAAAACAAAATTCTATCCAACACTACTACCCGCTGTATTAGCTCCTCTTTACATCTCTCTAATCTTAATTCACTTTCATTTCAAACTGGTCACTTTAATCCTAAATCCAAACCTTGGCTTATTTCCTATCTTGAGCAAGAAATTATAATTGGGAAAGCTCGACGATTTAACTATACTACGAATGCCATTTCTATAACACATTGGAATATACAAACTGATTATAGCATTACATCCCTATATTCTACTCCTGATATACATTGCACTCCCTGCTTAGGATGTTCTCTTAATTCAAATAAAATTCAGAATGCCTGTACTTTAGATATATCAGCTACTATATCTACTAAATTCTTAGGTAGAAAACCTATACTCAACTTACAAACAAACTTCAACTTAATGCTAATCATCTTGATCTGCTATATTCTATTGCATCTTGCCATTTTATTAATATTCCTTCCCTTCCCCAAATTATTATACACAACAATCCCATCTTAGATATTTTTCTAACTTCTTTAGCTACCACAAAACTCCAATCTATAGCACAATCTAATTCTATACTTTAAAATTTTTGTTTTTACACTGATGGTTCAGTTATTAATATCTCCAACCCAAGATGCTCTATGGGAATTGCATGGATTCAAGTTTTTAATAACAATATCTCTCACTCTTTTTCCGCACAAATTCAAAACTGGCCATCTTTATACAAAGCTGAACTAATTGCTATACTATCTGCAATTTGTACTTGTCCTCGAAATAGTAATATAGACATATATACTGATTCTCAATCCATTATTTCAAAGTACAATACACTTATTTCCTATACTCATAATTACAACAAACTCTATTCATACAATTACTGGCCTATTTGGCATACCCTTATTAATCTTATCAAATCATATTCTCTCAATATTACACTACACAAAGTGCAAGCACATAGCAATAATAAATACAACAATAAAGCTGATGAACTTGCAAAAAGCCACTTCTCCTCACCTATTCTAGAATTTCAGCCCCATAATATTTATAACCCATCTTTTACTTTTATTTACAAAAAACATAATATTGAGCAACCAACACGTCGTGCTATAAAAAATATCTGTAATGCACATACTATTGCTATGTGGTCCTCTCAACACAGAATTCAACAAATTATCCCCCTTTCTCAACAAATTGATTGGAATGCAACCTGGCTATACCTCAATCACAACCACAAGCGCACATATAACTATACTAATTTTCAACTTTGTTCTCAAAAATCATTTCGAATTAAATGTATACTACATATGCTTCCTACCCTTTTTATTTTCTTTCTACAAATCCTTCTTTTCAAATACATCCTACTTGTATTACATGCAATCAAACAGATCACCAACTCCACTGGCTACTTTGTCCAGATACAAACAATATATCAACTATTATCCAAAATGCAATCAAAAACTTTTCCTTTTCAGACTTATCAGATATAACATCCAATGAACTACAGCAACTATGCAACAATCTCATAACACACTACTGTTTTTCCCCTACACAATCTATACCCTTTAACACTACAACTTTTTATACTACAATTTAGGCATTTATCCCTATATCACTTATCAATATTGTATCTCAATATACCTTTTACAAAAATGCATCTAATACTATTGTTAAACTCCTCTTGCTTATCTCACAAAAAATTCATGAACAGCTATGGAAACCATACTGCATAAAACTTGCAAACTGGAAATCTTCACAAAACCTATCACAACAACCTTCTTACTCTATATCTACTAAATCCACACGCACATTCTCACACAACAAATCTCTATATACCTATAATTGTATATGTGGTCTACCAGACCAATTACATGAAAACAATACAAATACTTGCCTACCTCTTGGGCTAGCACTTAGAAAAATAGACATTTGGTCATACAATTGGATCAAATATAGTTGTCCTACTAACTCTATTCTCTATATCCAAATCTAGGTGAGTTTTAACCACTCTAGTAGGTTTAGGTTGCAGATAATTTAGATAGAATTAGTTTATCTATAGTCTGAGTCTTAATTCTTGTATAATAATTTGTAATTCGAGAAACCCCATGAGGAATCTCACACATTTTATTAATAAAGATAAAGGCAAAACCTCACCTTAACAACAAAAAAAAAATGAGCCCAAAAAAAATCTTTATTTTTGAATTCAAATGATTCTAGGCCAGGTAAAGCTGCAAACATTTAGAAGGTCCAAGGTAGTACGTCACTCTTCACGTCATATAAAATTTATATAAAATTTATATATAATCATATTAAACGTCACGTCACATACGTCACGTCAAACGTCATAGTAAATGTTCATTGATATTCTAATGTCTGCAGCTCTAAGGCCAGGTTCATTTAATCCCATTTTAGGTTCAAATAAATCCAAGCTAAGTTTATATTACCTTTACTATTTGATTTAGTTTAAATAAATCAATTAGGGTTCACAATTTAATTTAATTTGATTTAATCAAATATTTGAAATTTAATTTAATTTAAAAAATTTATAAATTTAAATACAAAATTTTTAATTCAAATCAAATATTTGATTTGATTTAATTTGAAAAACTTTAGCTACTATTAATAAGTTTAATATATAGCTAAGATTTGTAGGTTCAAATAAGCCCAAGCTAATTCTATTTTAGATTCAAATAAGCCCAAATCAGATTTATTTGATCTTGCTTTGGATTCAAATATACCCAATAAACCCAAACCAGATTTATTTGATTTTACTTCAGAATTAAATTTAAATTTTACTAAATAAATTTTAAAGTTATAATTAAGTAAAATTGTTTAAAATTATCAAAATATATTTATTAGTACTATTTGAACAACTTATTATTAGTATACTTTACAATTTTTTGAAAAATTTAATAATCTAAAAATAGGCTACCTTTATATTTTTTGTATAACTTTGACCAATAAGGATAGCTTATTTAGAAATATATAGTAATTCCAGAGCAACGTGACAGGTTATATGCTAGTAAAGAAACAATTTGGAATTTAGTTTCTACAGATTTGCCTACTCTATTGTGCTACATTTCATTATGTGTCTGTTTCTATTTATCTATCTGAATGCCTTCTTCTCGATTAAAATAGGAACAACAATGCTAATTTTTTGGATAGGGTATGTCAAATTTTCTACTTTTTATTCAAAATTTTAAAAAAAAAACTTTAAATAAAAATATGATAATGAGTATATAGTCAAATATGTTCTTGTAACTAAAAACCTTAGAGAGAGTGTTGAAAAACTTATTTTTTAGTTTACTGTCTAGCCAAACTATAATACTTTTGTTGATGAAAGAAGACTTCTACCAGAATTTCTTGTACCAAGAGTGCCCACTGCCAGTTATCTTGCACAATTGATACTTCTGGCTTGTATGCAGAATATATAGGAGTCCTTAGGAATAGAAAAAAAGTTGATATTTATAAAAACTAGTATTAATAGCTGCTTCATTTTTTACTAAAAAAATTTTTTGTTTTTCTTTTGTTCAGAAATTTGTACAAGTGATCGACAAAAAGAGTTTTCTTTTGAATTATTTAAATTTATATTATAATATAAAAAGTTTATATTGCTTATAAGCTAAAAATATTATATTTTAAAAAAATTTTTTATCAAAAAATAATTTATAATATTTTGGTAAATTCTTTAAATACAGAAATATTGGTTTTAAAAATATAGTTTCTAATACAATATTGTAGTTTATATAAAGATGATACTTTTATTATTGCACCTTAAATAATTTATTTGTAAAAATTAAGACTTGTATTAGAAGTGGAAATTTTTTTATAGACTGAAACATATAAAATTTGAGAAAATCTAAAAAAAAATTTTATAGTAAAAGTTTTAAAACAAAAACTTTAAATTTTTATTACATCAAAGTTTTTTAATAATTCTAAAAGGGTTTTAAAATGTAGTGCACCTGCACTACAGTGCACTTCTTTAATGTTTTTCAAAAGTTTACTAGGGTAATCCTTGCTGTATTTTTAACAAAAAATGAACCTCTTGCAATTCTTTACTAATTTTAACTTAAATCCTAACCCTAACCAACTCTAATCCTAACACTAATTTTAACTTTAATTATTATTTATATTTGTTACTATAGGGTGCACTAGGTGTACTATAGTGCAGGGTGCACCAAATTCTAAAATCTATTTTAAAAATTTTTAAAATAAAGTTAATAAAATAGAACTAATATTATATTTTTTACTTAGAAAGTATATAGCTAAAATTAATATTTAAAGTTTTAATTAAAAAATTTAAAATTTTAAAATTTACATAGCAAATTTGCCTGCATTACAAATTAAGAAATAGCTTAAGGTTTAGGCCGCAGATAAGTATTTAGGTTTACTTAGATATATGTCTGAGTTTTTATTCTTAGCATTAGATTTAAAAAAAATGAAATTTCTTTCAGTATTGTAAAAAGTTTCTATTAAATTTAATAAAGATAAAAGCAAGGTCTCACCTTTAACATTTAAAAAAAAAAGAAATAGCTTAGTTCTAAGCTTAAAACTTAGTTGCCTTTTATATTCTGTATATATATATAAGATTTTAAAGTTCTATATATATATATACATTTTTGTAAATATATATCATGATTAATTTTAAAACTAGCTAATAATAATACTGAATTTTTTATAGCTTATTTTTGAATATAATCAATTTTTGGCTAATTGTAAATAGTTGTTACATAGTAAAGTCTAAATTTTACTATACAAATTAAATCTTATCACTTATATAAACTTGTTTATAAGATCAAAATATATATATACTAAAATTTTTATCAAAATCAAAATACTTTTTATTATTTGATTTTAATTTTTAAGTTTAATAAATCTAATTTTTAAAAAATTTTAATTTTTTTTGTTAAAGGTAAAAATTAAAAACTAAATAATAAAAAGTTTTTTAATATTAATAAAAATTTTAAAGTATGTGTATTTTGATATTTTGAACAAATTTATTTAAGTAATTATAATCAATTTATATAATAAACTTTGGACTTTACTATATAGCAACCATTATTAATTATGAAAGTAATTTATTTTTGGATAAAAAACATTAAAGTATTGATTATGTGTTTGGCTTTACTTTTGATTAGCTATCTAAGTTAATTTTATAAATATATACCTTTTCTAAGTGCATACTTATACTTAGTCCTGAAAGTATATACTTAGGAAATATGACTATGCTCTTTTATTAATAACCCTAATCCTAAATTTTAACCAAACTATAAAAAAAAATACTCTATAAAAGTTCTCATAAGTTCATAATAAAATAACTTAAATTCTCAGTATAAGCCAATTTTAGTATAAGATTAGTATAAGCTTCCATACTATTATAACCTTGAATCTAAACATTTTGTAAACTTTTAAACTAAACCTAAACTAGATATGAATATATTCTAAAAGTTTAAGATCTCTCAGTTCGAAATTTCAAACTAAACTTGAACTTAATCTAAGTTCAGTTTGATTCAACTTTGTAAAAATACTATTAATTGTTACAGATTATAATTTAAAATAAAATCTATATTTTCTACTTAACCTGCTAGCCTTCTAAAATCTACTAATACTTGTTTTTATAATTTTTTTTAAAACTAACCCTAACCCTAAACCCCTAATTCTAAAAAATGCATCTCAAAAAAATTTAGTTTTTGAGATTTTATACTATAATTTCATTTTAATTTGGATTTTATTATAATCAGCTACATTAATTGCAATATCTAATTACAAACTATATTGATGTTTATATATACATACTATACAAGAACTCTAAAAAAATCTAATATAATTTAGATTTGAGTTTGTATAATTTCAGCAGTATTTTAGCCAAATAGATATATATAAAATAGAGCAAATTTAAAAAAACTTACTATATAAAAATGCAATGTTTATGAATTTCTATACAAAAATTTTTTTAAAAAAATATTTGAGTTATTTTAGAGTTCTTTAGTATTTTACTATACTATTTGCTACTATAGTGATATGTTTGTTGTATTATATAAAAATAAAACTTTATTATTAACAAAATAATTTATACAATAATTTATAATTTTATATTTGGTAATATTTAAAGTGCTTGTGTTTTTAAAACAAAACCCAAAATACAAAGATAATATAGATACTAGATCTTGTTTTGACTTAATGTTGCAATAGAGAATATCAAAGCTTATTGTATATTGCCGAAAATAAGCTACCTGCTAAAATAAGCTACCCCAGTTTTGACCCAAAAACGTCAAAACACCTTTGACCTGAAAGTAAGCTACACTTTGTTGCACCAAAAGATAATTAACAAAATTTTTAGTTTTGAAAATAAACTACCACTATGATCAATGAACGTTGCTACAGGGGGCTACCATTGCATTGTGGACACTTTTTGGATTGTAATTACACAAAATCGGGTAAGTAACCGCAGCACGAAATTAATGTCACGTGTTCAGTAGATCACACGGTATAACATACTAAAATTTTGTGCAATTTCGTTAGATCGCGCAGAAGTTATGTAAAAATTACCACATTCGTGGTTTTTTTATTGGTATGAAGGTTCGAATTTTTACATTTTTTTTTTTTTT